>JASDQU010373115.1:111013-128567 GCA_032191745.1 Picea mariana
ATGTGGCATGACACATCATCTCATCCTCCATTTTGTACAAAACTATGAACATCCTAGACACGTGGTTCAACCATAGTGCGACACATGGATTGACATGGCACTCCATGTCATCATAGGGTGCATGGATCCTACCACTCAGGTGCTGAAACCTATCCTCTTCTTATTGTCTTGTCCACATTATCTTGACATCATTTTGATGCCACCAAGAAGTGTCCC
This sequence comes from Picea mariana, assembly GCA_032191745.1. Taxonomy (NCBI): domain Eukaryota; kingdom Viridiplantae; phylum Streptophyta; class Pinopsida; order Pinales; family Pinaceae; genus Picea; species Picea mariana. Next base: position 111,230 of record JASDQU010373115.1, read on the forward strand.
CTATGTCCTCCCACTCATACAATCACAAAGGGATAAGGGCTAGAACTCCTCTCCGAATATTTTCCAATCGGACACTAAGAAACAGAGGCAGAAAGAAAGGAAAATGGGGCTTGGGAACTTCTGGGGTCCGAAGGTCCAGTTACCTTAAGGCGTTGGCATACCTCTTGATATTATTAAGAAATATAGACGACAGAGATATCTCAACCCTCTGATCCAACGACTAAGATTTAAAGCACCCATTCCAAGGTTTTAAGCCCGATTGAGCTCACACTTGACCTACATGAGTTAGATATCAAAAAGTGTCATCCACAATGACAGTCTGGCCACCACACTGACATGACGTGTCATAATGACATCAACCTCACTCTCCTTCATTTATAAATGTGAAAGGGATGGAACCGAGTGCTAGAACCCTATCCCACCAACACTGATATATATATATATATATATATATATATATATATAATGGCCTTTGATGTAGACCTTCTAGTGCTCCAACTTTGGTTCCTAACTCCTTAGCAGTGACCAAACGACTAGGGATTATCCCCCCTTCTTATCTAATGATTACTTTTCTCTTTAGGTTTACGTAGGGATTTGACCGGTTAAGGTATATTTTCCCCCACTGCTCATTGGATGACTCATGTTCGTCTTTAACACTTAGTTGAATTTGCATGTTTACACACATCCTCGCTTATTTTTCTCATGACTTTCCACCTCGGGCTTCACTGATGACTTCTACTACTCAACTATACTTAGCTACAACACAAGATTCATCTAAAATCACATGTTTTAAGCCTGAAACTTTTAGGCATTTGGGATAAGATATATTTCCAGAAAAGAACCCTGGAACTTAGAATAAATTTCAGGCTATTCAACCCCACCCTCTTGATATTCAAGAGTTGTTAACAAGGTGCCTGTACGCTTAGGTAAAACCCAACTATATGAAAATTTGAGAACAAGAGAACAAAAAATCAAGGGAATTACTCTAGTCCTTGAAAGAACAAACTAAAAATTTAAATACTTTCATAACCATCCTCATCAATAAAACTCAAATACTCCTCACACAATTCTCATACTATTCACTGAGATCTAATTTTTCATTACAAGCTTTCTATAATTAAACTTCCAAGAGAAACAACTAGAAATCGGTTTACTATATATACAAAATGTAGGAGACATGCATCCATTCATTCATTCCATCTGTAACATCCCGTTCTACTAAGCACATTTATATTGACTTATTCTTTGAGGACACTTGCGTACAAGTGATCTAGTTATGGTACATTATGATTTCGTTTCGATTATGAGTTATATATGACGATGATGATGCATTATGATTCATTATTAATTTCAGATGTATATGCATTGACATATATTATTGACGAGTTCTTCTGAGTGTGTAGGACACATGATAGGTTATGGATGCTAATGGAATCATTGGACTTCCTTGGACTCCAGATTGAGTCAGGGAGTGGATTGCATTCTGTTTTAGTATTTCATTTTACGCACTTGTGATATATGATTGATTATAGTATGATTTATGTGTATGGATTTTTGACACTATTTTTCTCAGTGGATGCAGTCTTGACGATGCTTGCTAATCCGACTCACATAAGGAGTAAATGGACCATGTAGAGAAATCAAATATTCAGGGAGAGGTGTAGGAGTGTCCCTGTCACAACCTACTAGCACTCCCACCGTGACCTGAACTGTAGGCTAATGATTACCTAGTTCGATAGGTCCATGATGTTGTGAGGGTGGACTAAGACAATCACTCATGAATAATTCTATGGGGCGTGCAATAAGGCAAAATTTTTATTCCTTAGAAGCCCTTAGTCTCTCACAAGGTCGAAAGAGTGGAGTGTTGACTCCAAGGGTCGGACAAACTTCCAAAACCAGTCAAAGGAGAGTGGCACCCTTGGAGCATGGAGATACGTCTTGAAGGGCATATCACGTAATTAAAATGTGAATAAATAAATCTAAACGACCTAGGGAAATTAATGAAATAAAACATGGAATTAAGTAATTAGTAAAGCATAAACTAGAAGCCTAACAAGAGCCTAAGCCTAAGTGTAAGACTAAATCTAAGTTTAAGTTTAAATGAGAAACTAAATAAAAATATTAAATAAATTAAAAGAATCAAAATAAAATCAAACTCTAGGAAGAAAGTGAATAAAAATCTAAAGGTTGGATAAAATGCACATGTGTGCATGAATTTAATAAAATGGATTTTTAAAATAGAATGAAATAATAATGTGAGAGAATAGGTGTACACATAGAATAATATCCTGACTCAAACTACGACTAAGTCTAACTAGAAGAAGACTCGTGATCCAACTCTAACTAAGATCTAGTTAGGAGACACTCATTAAATGAGAATTTGGGGAACAAAGAGACAACTAAGAGAGAAAATAAGAACACATTGGGTAATGTGAGGAAAATAACTTTTAAAAATAAAATAAAAAAGGTAATTACTTGTGCAACTTGGGGAGAGTGTGACAAGTATGTGGATGAATAATCTTAATTAAAATTTGCATGTGGACAAGTGTCAATGAGAATTTACCTATAAAAGAATTGGGGTTAAAGAAAAAGGGGAGCACCTTTTCATAATATTGTAAGCTTGGAGCTATTGTTTTCTAGTTTCTTGTGTGTGGTCCCTTTGTGGCTGGGGAGGCTAAGTGGGGAGAAGAGTACCCCAAGCGTTGACTGGAAGGTACCAATGAAGTTGGGTGATTAGGCCAAGGGGGAAGAAGAGTACCCCAAGCGTTGGCTGGAAGATACCAATGAAATTGGGGGATTAGCAAGCGGGAGTAAGAAGATAGCGCAAGTTCTGTAGATAATTGCAGTTCTGTAAATTAATGTTTGGGGTCGCTGTAATATTAAATTCCGATCCTGATTGAATCTAGTGATAGTCCCTGATCGCTTAAGCTAACTGTAAATCCCAGAGTTAGATTTTATTTGGTAGCTATAATAATCTATGTAATCACCCAGCTCTAAATTCGTCATGATCACTGCTTAAATTACTTGCTTCCTGAATTCTGAGATTTGTTTGGATCGTGGACAATCAAATTGCTTTCAAAAAGTAAAAATTTGTTGGGTTTGGTAATAATATCGTAATTTTAGAAATTGTGGGCATTGCAATATTTATTGACAATTTGAATTTGAAATCCGTATGGATTTTAAAATTTATATGCGAATCCTTAACTAGAAATTCATAGGATCATTTTAAGATTTCAATTGCCAAATCCGTAATATAGAATTTTCACTGAAACGTTGCCAAATTAAATAACATCTCCTGGTTTAGATTTAGTTTCACTGTTGTAAACTTATAAAATTTCGGTATTGAATTTTCTGTAAATCATTTAACAAAGTTGGAGATTGGAGTTGTTTGGTCACTGTAAAATCTGATTGCAATTCGGGATTAGATTCTCGCTTGGTCTTTGTAACTCTGACAGTTAATGTTTCCATTAAGTCTCTATAAACAATTGTTAATCCTGAATCCGATTATTAGTGACGTTTGTCATAGAAGTGAGGCGTGGGTTCCCTAACTATTTCGAGCATTGTGTGCTTGACTATTTGTTCTTAAGTTTGAAAGAGCGGCCATTGCATCTCCATGACGTTAGAATCACCACTTAATACGATTCAACTGAATAAAAAACTGGTGTTAATCAACAGTTAGAGCGCATGGAGTAACTAAGTGCCGAGAAAATATTAACAAGAATAAATTGTATTAACAAGAATATATTTTACTTTGCTATAGGAATAGTAAGTTTTTTTTTTCCAAATGAAAATTTCCCATTATATTAAACATAATATAATCTTTTTACATTGCCTTTTCTTAACTGAGTGAAATAAGATCTCTATGTCCAGTCAATAAACAAAAAGAGAGATTGTCTAGTCATATAATAAAAAGGGACTAAGTGTCCTAAAACCTATAATTCTGACTAGTAAATGCATAGTCAATAGTCTATAACTGTGAGCACCAACATATTCATGCGAAGGAGAAAAACTAAAAAAAAAACCTCAAATACTTTGCCCTTCATGGACATACTAAAGAGATATAAACTGTGTTGGGCCCATGTGTCCTTCCATCCAAAGAGTGTATGTAATCTTCCCTTGACTACTGAAGAAGGCATGTTTAGATTGGTAGTCCGCTTCTTTATTCATCTCTCGAAAAATGTGCTCAAATGTAATGGATCTGAAATGTGAACAGATATCTACAATTCTTTCTTTCCAAGCTTCAAGATTTGCCACTTTGAGTTCACCATCCTTATTAAGCCAATCAATGACTATCTTTGAGTCACCCATGATATGAATATCATAAACTGAGTGTCTTGTTGCAAGCACTAAGGAAGACCATGCTCCCAGGAGCTCAGCTCTCATGTTGGATCCTCTACCACAATTCAATGTCCATATGTATTCTCTTAAGGCATCTATCTTAATGATACCTCCTGCTCCACTTATGTTTCCATTGTGCTCAGCTGCCCCGTCAAACCAAGCTAATGGTTTATCATCTGGAAAAGAAGGCACCAATATCCAAGGGTTGCTTTCTTTAAGCGGTTTCCAAGAGTAATCCGATGCACATCGTGATAAGTAGACAACTCTGTGAACAGAGGGACACAAAACTTCAAAAAGTACCTTGTTCCTATCTGCCCAAATGAACCAACAAACAAAGGCTGGAAGAAAAGTCAGACAATGATTCTGCACGGACCAATTTTTGAAGGAGTCTACCATTGAAATACCATTCCAACCTTTTTCCAATTTCATAGTCTTTTTAAGCTCCTCCCAAACTGACTTGGTAAAAGGGAATTTAAAAAAAAAGATGTTTGGTAGATTCACTGCGGGCTTTACACAGACTACACATACCTGGTCCCTTCCAGCCATGCTTTTGTATATTTTTCCAAGATAAAATCTTGTCTTCTGCTATTAACCAACAAAATAACTTTATCTTCATTGGGCACTCCCAATTCCATATCTTCTTCCGCCAGCCTCCTTGTTTGTTCTTCCATAGTAGGTTCGACAGAGCTTCATAAATGTTCTTCACAGAGATGATTGCTGACATATCTTCCCTTGTCCAGATCAATTCATCTGGCTTATTGTTTAAGGATATACCTGATTCCGCTAGGTGTGTCTTATAGCAATCCCATTCTTCAACAAGTATATTCGGCAGGTCCAAATCTTCACTACATAACCAACTCTTACCTGTTGAAACCCCAATGGCCTGTATTGATGCTTGATATAAGAAATAAATGCCTTTTTGATTCAGCCTTTCCACTAGCTCTTGAGATAGTAAGGAATCCTGTACTAAACCTAGGATCATATCCTTGCCGACTATGATTGAATGTCCTATGTCGGGTTTCCATGCCAACCATCGCAAAATAATGGGTAAGGTATTACATAAGTTTTTCCATGTTTGGGAGATCGTGTGGTGGATCGAATCCACTGAACGGAGCCACATCCATACTGGGAAATGAGGAAAATATTTATCTTTGAGGACATTCTACCAAATCCTTGTCTTCATAATAAATCTCCACATAGTATTTGTTGCCAAGGATCTGCTGAAAAGAAAGATGTTACATAGCCCCCATCCACCATATGATTTGGGTCTGGAAATAGTCGTCCAACTACACAGATGATACTTGTTCTTGTTATTAACACCTGATCACAAGAAAACAAAACAAATCTTATGAGTTGTGTTAAGAACATAAATCATAAACATGAGCCAGGGCTAACCAGTATACTGGTTGAGTCTCCAAGACAGCCTTAAGTAGCACTAAACGAACACCCAGTGACAACAACTTATTACACCAGTCCTTTATCCGAGTCTCAAATTTGTCGATTAACCAATACCAGTCAGCATCTTTGTAATTATCAAGTTTTAAAAAATAGCCTAAATAGTTAAATCCAAGGGCCAAGTCCTTACTAGGAAAGGGAAGAACTTCCTTAATAGAATTTAGTGTATCTAAATTGACTCCTGGATGAAGAATAATAGACTTCTGAACATTTATGATCATTCCCAAAGCCTTGCAAAGGTCCTAGATAATTTTCTGGATAACCATCCAATTTGAAAGAGATGCTCTAGACATTATTAGAATGTCATCTATGAAGAGGAGATGTAGAATGTTTATCATCCTGGAGACCTTTATACCAGTAATAATACCTTCGTATTTTTCTTTGTTGAGCTCAAAACTGAGACCTTCCATCATCAAAATGAAGAGGAGGGGCGACATTGGACAACCCTGTCGAAGGCCCTTTTTGCAGTTAAAGAAATTTGTAGGCTCACCATTTATCAGAATTGCGTAATTGGTGGAAGTGATACACGCCATTATCCAGTTTTTGGTGGGTATCCTGAATCCACTTTGCAACAAAATTAGTCTTAAATAACCCCAATCTGTGCAATCGTAGGATTTTTTCAAATCAAGTTTCAGAATGATGGATTGCAATTTCTTACTTTTGATGTTATGTAAACATTTTTGAGCAGTCCCGATAGCATCTAAGATTTGTCTTCCTTTGAGGAAGCCCAATTGCTCCATAGATAAAGCTCTGGATAAAATTGGTCTTAATCTCTTGACAATCACCTTGGCAATGATCTTGTAGCATAAGTTACAAAGAGAAATCAGCCTAAAATTAGTGAATCCATTTGGTTTGTTGACTTTTGGGATCAATGCAATAAAAGTTGAGTTGATCGGATTGATTACCTTCCCTCAAACCCTAGAATCCTCCACATGGTCTAAAAGATCTTGACCAACAAGTTCAAAGAAGGATAAGAAGAACAATATTGTCCAACCATTAGGTCTAGGACTTTTTTCCTCTGCAAAACCTCTTAGAATTTCTAGAAGTTCCTCCTTTGTGGCAGCTTGTTCCAAAAGTCTTTTTTCCTCATCACTAAGAAAATTCAGAAAGAGTCTAATGGAATTGATTTGATTAATAATGGAAGTTTGTCCTGAGTCATTGTAGAAGGAGTTGTAAAACTTAGATTCTTCCATCTTAATGGCTTCCTGTCCCGAATGAATTGCTCCAGATTCATCTTGCACCTCCCAAATGAATTTTTTGTTTCACCTAAAACTTGCAAATTTGTGAAAGAATTTTGTGTTCTTGTCACCACATTTGATCCAGATTGCATGTCTTTTCTGGCGCCATTGTTCTTCTTCTTCCAGCCATAGACTCTTCCTTGCTTTCTCAAGATTTATCACCGATTGGTCAAACTATCCATCAGTTGAATCTTTGAACATTTGTTCATATTTATAAACCAGAGTCTCTTCAATCTCTCTAAGGTCTTTAGTGTCCCAAAGATGTTTATCCTTTGCCTAGAGTTTAACAAATTTTTTTGACTTAGACAGTTTTTCCACTAGTCTCCTTTGATCATCTAAAATGTTGTTCAAATCATGATCCTGCCAAATGTCCTTAACCAATGTAGCAAATCTATCCTCTCCGATCCAACCCAAATTAAATTTGAAGGGATAAGAAACTTTAGGGAAACCCTGTCCAAGTTCAAGGCATATCGGAGCATGGTCGGATTGAAAAGGATATCACACCCAAGACCTGTACCTTTGAGTTGTAGCTAAGATATCCTCTGCTATAAAAAACCTGTCCAATCTCTTTGATATACTATCTACTCCAACTCGACCATTTTTCCAAGTCGACACTGTCTCTGCCAGATTAATATCAATAAGAGAATGCTTATGCAAAAGTGATTTAAAGTAGCCTGATAAAGGATCATGTATTGCTTTATGCTCCCATATCTCCACTGGATATGTTGTGAAATTCAAATCCCCCTCTAAAATCAAATCCTTTTTTGTTAAAAGCCCCAAGGCCTCCACCGAAGCCCAAAATTCCTTCCTATTCTAACAAGGTCCGTAGACGTTTAGAATCGAAAGCTTTCTTTTGTTCTCAATGGAGTGCCCTATCAAAAGAATACCTCCAGTACTTAGAAAGGGGTCAAAAGTAAAAAAGTTAGGATCCCAAGAAACTAGTAAGCCACCAGATGTCCCCACTGCACTCACAACGCAAATCAACCATTCGGGTCTTAGCTTATGGATAAAGGATCTTGCCTTGTCCGCCGATACCAATGTCTCCTGTAATAGAATAATACTTGGAGAAGTAATTTTTAACAATATTCTCATGGAGTTTTGTTTCAGGGGTCCCCCAACCCCTCTAACATTAAGGGAGACAATAATCATATCGTAGCCCTTGCTAGGGCTTTTAATCCTCTAAGTGCCCCAAGATTAGAAGTAGTGGTATCCATAGGAAAAGGGTTGTTTGAATTTCCCACCTTCCTGCGAGCACTACACGTTTTTAAAGGAGAAAATTTGAACCCCAAACCCCGCGACCATGCAGGGTCTGCAGTTGAAGTACTAGTCAATCCTTGACTGTCAGAAGTAGAGCCAGTAGTAGCCTTCCTCACCACAGGTGAAGTTCCAGAAAAAGTAGGCAGCGGTAAAGGTTTTTTGAGCCTGTGTCCGGAAGGAAAAAGATCAATGAGAAGATTGTCTAATGCACTATCACTAAGTTCAGACTCAGTATAACCAGGTGCTTGGAGAGAACTCGATACAGGTTCGACTAGTGAAGGCTGAACGATCTTCTCTACAAGGGGGTCCATCTTGGGAGATTGAACACTTATTTTCTTGGCTGAGTGATTAACTATTCGAGGCTCAATAAAGATGTCAATTACATCGCCTGAGCTAGAAGACATGTTTAATGAGTGTGTTGAATTCAGGTGATGACGTTCCCATAAAGATAAGGATGAGTAGAGCTTAGGGAAAAAAAGTCTTAACTTACCCGTGAATGAAGTATCCTCGATTGGAGGGATTTCCATAGCATTTAAACCTGGATAATTAAATAGAGATTCTTATTCCTCCAATGGTGTAACATAATCATCCATTGTTTTCGTTGCTTCCTCCTTGTCCGATAGAGAGCCAAAAATCTGTGTACATTCCTTCCGAAGGTGCCCAGTCTTTCTATAGAGTGTACAACAGAAAGGCAGCCCCAAGTAGTCCAGGCGCTGAACAAATAGGAGACCACACCACTCTATCTCTAAGACGTCCAAAAGACCTCCATGGATATCGATTTCAACTAAGATTTTAGCCATTTTCTTATTTGTTGAAAGAAGGTCCTCTTCCTCAATTTTTAGGAAGCGCCCAATGGAGTTACTGACCACTTCCATTTCTTTTCTATTCCACATCTGTAGTGGAAAACTCGGGAGGAGCACCCAAATGTGTCTAAAACTGAAATACTTAGTGGCTAGGTTAAAACTTAACCTCCAACGCTTTAGCATTAGGCTGCCTCCATCAAAATGCCAAAAGGTATTCAAAACCTGTCAGTATCTTCAGGGTTTTTAAAGATAAAGCCAAACCATTCTCTAGGCAGAGATACCATCTCAGGAGAGTAACCCAACAATGGGATCCATTTTATCTTCACCCACTGCTCCATAAATGTTGTACACCTTGAACTATAGGCTATTCTACCCACTAGGGAATAAAGCGATAATGTACACGACTCCTCTAAGCCAAGGTTCATCCCAAGAACTAACTTACGTTTAGTTTTTTTGAGCTTCCAAACTTTAACAAAGCGAGTATAGGGTTTTGCTCTGTGGTTTTTACGGCCATCCTTATCCTCTACATTCCTTTGTTCTAAGAAATACTTGTAGTTGATGCCCGAAGCATTACCATCAGTAACTGGGGCTTGAACTGTAGAATGAGGAGCTAACGATTCATCTAAAACTGAAGCCATTGGGTCATGCACATAGCCCTATGGAAAGGTAGAACTCCACTTATGACCAGAGTCACTCAGGGTGGTGAATAAGAGTTCTCCCACAGTCACATCGCATTCATAACGCTTTTCAGGGTGACAGATTTTGGTATTAACTGCCTTGATCGCATCCAACGATGAAAATAATCCCTCCTCCTCCCAATGCACCTCGTCAGCCGCACTAATGAGTGCACTGACATCATGGTCCATTTGGGAGGGCACTTGGAAGCCCCTAAGACTCCAGAAAAGTAACAGAAAATGACAAATAACTAGCTAGTCCCGCTAGAGGTGTTGTTAATCATGAGGTAATCAGCGTAAACAATGGTGAGGTGACAGGACCCATATATTAGAGGACTGTTCCATAACTGTTGTTCCTTAACTTCTTCTGTCATCCCAACAACCTCCATGGAAAAATAAATCCTACCAAAAACACTTTAGTCCTGTGACTAAGACCATGACTAAGGCACCAACCAACTACTAAAAGGTTGCCTATATTATACCTTTAAGCTTACCTCCATTGAAGTTGAGGCCTCTGCAACTCAGATTTTGAAAATTGCCTTCCCGCCCATCCAGCCAGGGTCCTTGTTGCTTCAAGTTAAAAAAGTTAATATTTAGCACTGCATAATTTTCTTCATCATTCCTTTTCTTGTAGCTACTTGAACTCGCAACATATCAATAAGAAATTACATGAACAACCACAATATCCGTGAGGAAAAGCCACTAAGGAATTATGATGGAAGTATGTAAAAGATACATTTAAGCAAATACATTTATGGAATTTCCTTGTTATAAGATTCCTACTAAGAGAACCTTTGTAGGAACGTCAATGAACTTAGTTAATAATACATTTAGGATTGAGAGGAAAGAACTTAAAGATAATCTAAGGTAAATTTTAATGGACCAATTAAATGATCTTTTATTGGAAGGACTTTAAAATTTATGTTGTTTATTTATCATTGATCAAATAGTTGAGAATCTTAGACTTTCCTATTAGGATCCTTAGAAATGGGATACAATAATATAAACTTTAGTTATATTAAATAAATTGATTAGTAAAGGAATGGTAACAATGGTTGAACATTAATAAGTTATTAATGTAATTGGTATTGTTTATATTGATTGACATTATGGTGGCATTTGGGAAATTATTGAACTTAGATCCTAATGATATTTAGGAATTGGTTATTAAATATTTTTCGAAATTCTTCACCTCTGCCTTTGAAATGTTTTAAGTCCGAATTGTGTAAATATCGATTAAGTAGGTGCAATGAGTTTTGCCTGTAATCATGTTATATCACAGGTATATTTCTAAACTTAGTTGGTATGTTAAGTAGATCGTATTATAATGAAATGTTCAATCATTGAACATATGATTTATTTTAATTCTTAAACGTTGAATTCTAGTCTTGATTTATAGACTATGATTGTTTAGGGGAATTAGATATCTCCTTGTTCCTCGGAACAATCGCTAGTCCTGATACCTTAAGTGGTCAAAATCATTTGGATGAATCCTAGATTTGAGTGTTGATTATGTATATTGGAGGTCATAACCTTGCAGGTAGGTTGGGCGGGTAGACATCCTTTGTTATCTTGTGATGTAGTAGATCGACGAATAACAATGATGTTGTTTTTATAACTTTCTGTGTTGTGAGATTGATGAGAAAAGATTGTGTAAATGTTAATGTATTGTATTACGTATAACACTTGTTTAACAGATGTTCCAATTTTTTTTACCATTACCATTCCTCGTTTACTTTTATGTCTTTATGGAGGGTATGTTACATATGATATTACAGTGGGTTCAACCTCGTGACATTAGACCGTTACGCCTTCCACTATGTTAAAATTAAATGATTAAAGATGTATCCTTAATTATTTTTTAAAATTTTACCATGCAGGTAATCATGGTTAGAGGACAGAATAGAAGTAAGTGTCGTGGTGCGGGAGGAAGAGGTGTGCCTCCTCCGATTGTATCCATGCCAGATGGATCAAACCCTCAAGAAGATTAGAAGACTACTAAGCAGGAGTAGGTTGTTGAGGGAGATGTGGTAGGTATGATGAGATCCTTCTAAAGGATGTGAGAAGCATTGATAAACCGCCTGGATCGAGATGAGGGTAGAGCATTTGTTCCCAATGAGGGTTCATAATGTGCTCCAGCTAGTAGTAGTAGTAGTAGTATACATAGAGAACTTGAGAATGTGAATTTTCCTGAGTTTTGGGGTGCCACAGATGGCTTAACCGCTGAGGCATGGTTGGATAACATGGAGATAAGCTTCGCTCTTCATGATTACACCTCCAACATGAAAGTACACATGGTTTTATTTCAACTGAAAGGGAGTGCTCTACTATGGTGGAAGACATTCCTACCTCAACTAAACATGGACGTGGAAGATATGTCATGAGAATTGTTTGAGGAACGATTTCGAGAGAGGTATTTTTCAGATGAATTCATTGAGTGCCATCTTAATGAGTTCAATGCCTTATGATAGAGTAGTTGTACGATGCCGGAGTATGAGGACAGGTTCATGGATTTTCTGATGTATGCTCCACATCTGAACACAGAGAAGTTAAATGTCAAGAATTTTGTGTTTGTTCTTAACTTAAACATTCATGTGAAGGTGATCATCCTAATGCCTTAGACGTTGCATGATGCAGTTCAGAAGTCCCTTATAGCTTAGGAAGAACTGAACAGTGTGGATCAGGGTAGGACTCCTTCGAGACAGACTGGACATATGACATCAGGAGCGCAGTAGCATCAGACACCAACTAGATAGACTTCTAGGAATCTAGATACATCTAGAGGACCTATGTTATCGACACCGAGATGACGGACTCCTCAACAAAGGATGCACCAAAATAGAAGCAACAATGTCATCCTCAACAACAATAGCAGTTTTGTCCTGTTCAGTAAAACATAACAGGATCACAGACTGTTAGGCCAACAACATCTACTTCGGGGACCAGGAGCACTGGACCAAAGAATGGATGCTGGACATGTGGAGAGCCACATTACCAACGATATTGTCTGATTAAGAAGTCCAAAGAGATCAAATCATCTGGACCCACTACAATTGGAGATTTGGGAAAGGACCACATGATACATGCTGTGGTGAACAACTGCCTCGCCGAGTACCAGTCCTCTGTGCTTGAGATGTCAGGTACGATTGATGATCAAAATTTTAGTATTTTGATAGATCTAGGTGCTACAGAGAGATTTATTTCAAGTGCAGTGATAAAGATAATTAAGGTAAAGGTATTCGAGCAGGACGAGTTCAGATACATAGAAATGGTATTGGGTGCCAAACAAAAGGTTGGAGAGAAGGTTATGGACTGTAGAATTAAATTGGGTGAATTTGTAATAAAGGCCAACCTATACATCATGATCTTAGGATCTTATGACATAGTGATAGGAATGGACTGGTTGGAATTGCATGATGCGATACTTAACTACAAGATGAAACGGTTAAGTTTGACAGATGATTTAGGACAGAGTAGGGTGATTGTAGAAAGAAACCAAGGGATTTCACTGAGATTTATTTCTTCTCTACAATTATAGAAAAGTATGCGAAAGGGATACAATTTATATGCCATCCTAGAACTTAACGAAAAGGGCAATATGGAAGGATTGGAAAGCCTTCCGGTAGTATCAAATTTTATAGACATATTTTCAGAGGAACTACTAGGTTTTTCACCAGAAAGAGAACTTGAGTTTACCATAGATTTGAAACCTAGAACATAATCGATTGCGAGAACTCCATACCATATGTAGACACTGGAATTGTAGAAGTTGAAAATGAAATTGAAGGAGTTGTTGTATTTAGGACTTATATGTCCAAGCGTATCGCCATGGGGTGCACCAATGATTTTTACTAGAAAGAAGGATGTGTCGTGGAGACTTTGTATTGAATACCGTCAATTGAACAAAGCTACGATCAAGAAACAATATCCTTTACCAAGGATTGATGATTTGTTTGATCAGATGAAGAGAGTGGTGGTGTTTTCGAAGATTGACTTGAGATCGTGATAACATCAATTACGGATTAAGGAAGAAGATATCCCTAAGACTGCATTTAAGACGAGTTTCAGATACTATGACTTTACGGTTTTACCTTTCGGTTTGACGAATTCCCCAGGGGAATTCATGAGTTTGATGAATGGGGTGTTCCTCGAATATTTGAACAAGATTGTTCAAGTAATTATTGATGACATATTGATTTATTCTCGGGAGAAAGAAGAGCATGAAAAACACTTGAGATTGGTTCTACAATGTCTAAGAGAAAACAAATTGTATGGGAAGCTATCAAAATGTTTTCTTTACCAATCAAAAAATCATTACTTGGGACATATCATATCTGATGAAGGTATCATTGTTGATCCAATGAAAGTAGAGGCTATTATGGAATGGACAACACTGACAAATGTACAAGAAGTACGTAGAATTATGGGTTTAGCGGTGTAACACCCTATTTCCCCCAGTTTGTAAAAATAACTATATTGGCCAAGAACTATGGCAAACTCAAAGATGTGAATGTTTGATTTGATGGACCNTACCGGTTTTTACTTGCTCAAAGACCAAAGCAACTCTCTAACCCTGGAACTGATTTTCTGTCAGATTGGTAGGTGGGGAGGCTCGTCAAGAGTTAATGAGGGGATGGGGGTGAACTGCCCATCCGTAAAATCTCCCAGACCTAACCATGGATGGGGAAATTCATACCACACACAATCTTGTAGAGAAAAGGCAAGAGAGGAGGTGTGGTAAAGGGTAGAGAGAGAGCGCGTGCAACAAGGATCGCAGAAGAGAACTGGAGAAACTTTGGAAACACAGGGAGTTCTGAACATAGGAGAAGGAGAGTAACCTTCATCTTGGATTATTTTTCTGTATCAGGAGAAGGAGAGTAACCTTCCTCCTTGACTTCTGTTGAGCTGGAAGTAGGAGACTGAATCTCAAAGCATCGTGGTTTAGCTCGGGGGTGGCTAGTGGTAAATCCATTTGGAGTCACTGAGCCTACGGTTGGGTGGAAAAAAGCACCCCTCTTAGCAGTTGCATCATGCCTGGTGGAACTGATAAGTGTTTTATGCGTTGTATTTTGAATTGAATATCATGAATACATGCTCATGTTTATATGCCCATAATGATTTATGTGTGAAATTATTGCCTGATGTTTTAGACTAGAAATAATGGATGCATGTGTATACTTACATGCCATAGTTGGTTTTTGTACAAATGATTAAGTCTGGGGCATGATTTTGCTCCACTGAGAATCATCTTGTTTGCTTGATTCTCGTAATATTCTAGGAAGGCTTCTCGAGAGTACTCTTCCCCGGGAATTACCCCATAAACCTTGGAACCATACCGAACCTTTACCCAGAGACTCGACTAAGATCATGGACAATTTTCCAAGAACCGTTTGAACGTTCATGCGATCCGGGTTGGGAAACCTTATGCAAGAAAGAGTAACTCTCTAAGATCTCAGAGTCATGGGAGTTTGAATCTCCGAGAGGTTGAATTTCGTGATTCAAGCTCAAAAAGGATAGTGAGTCCGATTATTGAAAGAGAATACCCCATTGTTTGGTAGATGAACGGTCGAAATCCTTTTAGAAATACCTTAGACCTGTCAAGACCGATGGATCTAGAGGAGGAGCGTAGGCGTTAACACCTCGACCCTTTTATCCTTCACAAGTAGCGATGGGATACAGGATCGTAGATCCAAGGATCTGTCAGAGCTCTATTGACCGTCGATCTTAACCTTTGCATAGGCAGGAGAGTGGATTCGACAACATCCTGAAAGTCCCGAAGTATTCGGAACCATCCATCGGCACAAGATACGTGGAAGTCGGGTAGCATTTCTCTGACTCGCAACTTGGAGTGATCAAGGGTAGGACTACACAAACTCACGATTCACGAAATTGTGACGTGATCGTGGTCGTTGGATCCAAGCCACGGGAGAACCATTGGATCAGAACCTCCGCGTGCTATTGTGTATCGGGGGTTCAAAGGTTGAAAGAAATTCCTTTCGACTGCAGAAGTCCCGAAGTGTCGAGCATTGAGGGCTCGTACAAACACGTGGCACATCCATTAGGTGGGGACCGCGTGGTTGATAGGTGGCATAACAACAAGTGCCCAGAGAAAGGTGGGAGTGGGTGACAGGTGGTGGAAACATGTCACCTAGGAAAGAGTCAACCCATTGTTGACTTATCATGGCTCAGGGTTTCACAGGATGAAGAAGTTGCACCTTGATCGCTAAGGTCGCGAAACACCGAGAGCTGAGGTCTCGTGCGACGAGCGGCAACGATACAGCTCGTAAGCAGAGTACAGTGGAGGAGACAAGTGGCATGTACGCATCGCTTGGCAGAGTCCACGTAACGTTGACCTCTTGAGTCTCGAGGATTCGCAAAGGAGGAGCACGAGGGCTCAACACAACAACTAGCGAAGTCGCGAGTTGCGAGTAGTGATAGTGTTTAGACTATCCTACCATTATATGTAGCAGGCGCTAGTGAGGAGCGATCCATACTTGTATCGCATCTCGGGTATTGGCATTTGGAGAAAAAGGAGTCGAGAGCCTTGAATCTCCAACTCGCGAGTTGCGAGAGGTGCTTACACTAAGGCCAGGTTGTGGTCGCTTGGAGGAGGATAAGGGAAGGGAGATGGTCTGTGCTAGGCCCCATAGAAATTCGGGGATTCTGTCCCTCGAAGAAAAAAAGATGAAAAATCTAGGATATCGTAGTAGGTGTGTGACAAATTGGTATTAGAGCATGGTTACAACACTTGGCTTGCTTGGGCTCATGAACGAGTTGCGCAGAAACTCCATTTGAAGTACTCTTAAAAGGAGTAACCCTCTATCTTAACCCCCTTTATCAAAATTCAAAGTTAAGAATGAAAATTCCTATTGTGTCTATGCATTTGAAAAATATGAATTATGTGTTGGTTGTGAATGAATATAAATATTGACTAAAAATAAGTGTTTTTCCTGCACACAAGCAGACGATCAACCGTGGGAAACTGCAGATGCATAGAATGGTGACGCACCATGAAGTGGGGGATGGCTCCCACAATAGAGATGAAGAGTTTGACGAAAGGAGAGCGGTAGAGACCCCTCCAGATCTAGCTGAGACTGTGAGGAGCCTCATGGTCAAACTACAGAGTTGTAAGGCCGACAACGAGCGGTTGATAAAAGAGCAAGAGAAGCAAATGGAAATTAATGCAGTCTTGCTGCAGAGTTTATCCGACATACAAAGAAAATTGCAGCATGGACCTAACGCCAGTCACGCGGATCGATGACAAACAAATAAAAGTCGAAGTCCACTTGAGATATAGAAACATGGTCTTTTAAGTGGCCACACTGGGAATAACACCTCGAGAAAGGTCCACCCCAGAGGTAAGGGACAAGTGTCGGACGATTCCTCTGGAAAGGAAACTGGTGACTCAGAGGGATCTTCTAGTAGCAGAACTAGTTCTTATTCCCGAAGAAAATGGAAGAAGTGAAAGCATTCCAAAAGTCATAATCTCGAAGAATTCAAGAAGGCCAAACCACCCTCTTTCGATGGTGAAATAAAGAAGGGGGAGGAAGCGGAGGCATGGCTGCTTGGACTA
>JASDQU010373116.1:8374-19848 GCA_032191745.1 Picea mariana
CTTGGAGGAGCCCTAGAAGGGCCAACGTTTTTCTTCTTGGATGATGAGATTGTCCAAAAAGGGCCAACTTCTCCCTCAGAAGGGCTTGACGTCCCCCTTTTAGCTCATATTATGACATTTTTTAGCATTTAATGTAAAAACAGTGTAAATTTTAAAGGTCGGCCTTGTTGGCTGTTTTAATGACCTATTTTTAAATTAAAGGTCATAAGATTGGTATAAATAGAGGACGTTTCCTCTCATTTAATCATAACACAACTCACTCTCTTGTGAGAGACACACTTTTAGTCTTTTGTCTTGGTATTTTTTCTCTTGGATGTGAGGCACAACTCTTGTGGAGGATTATTCTTGGCATTTTTATGGTGTTTCTCTCATTGGAAGGTTTACAACTAGGGTTTGATGAGCATTCTTCATGATTTGTAAGTGTATTTTTCATGTAAAACTTCTTGAATGAATGGTTGTAGGCTAAATCTCTTGCATATGCTATTTCATTTCTATTATATTGCTTAATCTTGAAGCCCTAGGTAGCAAGCACACAAGTAGGTCCTTGCTATATGTCCCCATGATTGAGAAAATTGTTTTAGCCATTGATTAAGGAAGATATAACCTAGTTGTTGCTACACTAATCATCGTTTTTCTGAGTTAGCATTTAAACATAAGTTGAAGGAAGGAGACGTCCTAGGCCTAGTTGATTCTACACCTAGGGTTTTGACTTTTAGGGTTTGAAGGGCCTTGCTCTTGCAACACTTTTTACCATTAGATTTGTGTTTTAAAGCTAGCCATTTTGCCAAGAATATTTAAGGAAAGAGGGAGGAGCATGAGGCCTTGCTTAAGCAACACCAGAATGAACCTCCTCCCCTTAGGGTTTTGATTCTAGGGCTCTGCCATTGCAACACCATAGAACCTAACTCTCTAGTCTTTAGATTTAGATCCTCCCGAGACCTTGCCCTTGATTTTGACTCCATAATACCCTAAAGGCACTGTTTTATCTCTCCAACGTTGAGCTTGTTGTGTCAAAACAATCTTTCAAAACTCTCAAACTTGAAACCCTAACTAACCCTAACGTCTACTAACCTGGAAATTAATGATGATGTCATTCCTTAATTGAGCTTTTGATTGATAGAAAACACCGTGGCTTGGTCATCTAATGATAGACATTGATGTATTGATAAATTTCATTGACTCAAATGGCAAAACGTTGACCTCTTTGTCTATTATACTAACCCTAGAAGAAAGCTGACGTCACCACTAGTACACTTGACACAGCAACTACATGTATATGAGCATTTGATGATATTTAATACATTAAGTTAATTTAAGGATTGATCATTTTCATTGGATGCTATATCATTCTGGTATTTATTGACACGTGACTTTATATTTCCATTGACATTGCTGTAAACATTGACTTCGTCAATATTTACTATTATATATGTTCATGTACATTGAAATATAGATAGTCATTGATTTATGAAGTACTAACCACTGTTGCATGTACTAGTATCATTATTGTCTTGTCTCGCAAGCAGGTGCCTCTTCTGTGTTTCTTCTTCATTTGACTATCTTCTTGGCGGTAATATGTGAAGGGAAAACTTACCTTAATTCTTAAGCCTTTGCCTTTCAAAACCCCAGATTGCCAGGGACGTCTCCCTTGGGTTTAGCCATCCTAAATAGAAAGAGCCCCCCATCGAGGTGACAGTGGGTGGAGAAGATCCTGTTACGCCAGTTTGACCCTTACCTTTCAGCTACTTGACCTAAACTACAAACTGAGCTATAACATTTTAGCGCCATTGTCGGGGAACACTGAGTCAATATTCTTCAATGACAAATCCTTTGGTAAGCCTTGCCTCAAAGACTTTTCTATTACAAGCTTACCTGGCAACTCCACTAGACCTTATTCCCCCTATTCTTTGGTAGTTTCAGGAAAACTATCTGGCGACTCCACTGATTTTTCTTAGGGTGCCACATTACCTTCTGTGATATTTTCAAGATATGGGATCATGGCACACTGGGAGCAAATCTATCCAAGTATTGATTTCAAAAGTCTTCAAGGATACCCAAGTTACTTTGATACAAAATGGCTAAACAACTCTCCAATGTTTTTGGGCCTCCCAGCTCCTCACATAGTAATTTTTTTGGAGTATTTGAATGAGATAAAGTTGGGAGGAGAGGATGCTCTTATAAAATTGTTTTTTCTCACCCTGCCATCCTAATTACAAAAACGTTTTAAGAGTTGTTGCAAGGACAGGGGTATATCATCTTTTATACACCTCATCAGTAAGTTTATCGACCTTACTAAGCCATATTTCCAAACGTATGAAGATGTCCTTCAAAACCTCATGGTAACCTTACACCACAAAGGATTCACCACTGAGATTGTAGAAGATCTCAAGCGGGCTTATCATGATCAATACCAAGAATCCTTTGATATAAGAGACGAGGTTTTTGAAGACCATTATCAACCCCTTGAAGAGGAGAAATATCTCTCCCATAATCCAATAGAGTGCAATGAGGATGAAGCACCAGTAATCGCTCCTCAGTCTGATGAAGCTCTCCAAGATCCTGTCACTCCTGCACAAGATGAAGAGAATGAGGTAAGTCATTTTTATTCTTTTGATGATACCTTTTTCTATGACTCAGAGAATGAAGAAAGAGTGGAACCCTTGGACGAGCTGGATCCCCTATGTCTCAAAACTGAAGATGTAGAGGCAAATATTCCACCTGATGATGCTATCCAAATACTTGAAGCTCTTGTACATGAAGGATTAAGCGAGGTAAATTGTTCCCCCTTCCAAGTTTATAGTGGTTCTTTGCCTTATGACACTGAGAGTGAAGAAGTATTGGATGTTTTGACTCCTCCATGTTATGATATTGATACTGACATAGCTGATTTTGATGATTTCATACATGTTGGAAGACGTAAGTGGGATGCGTTTAGTTATGATGCAGATCCTATCTATGACATAAAAGGTCATCCCCAAGTGTTACCTTCGCAATTGTCACAACAAGCTCTTGAACAGTGGCAACAGGGAGATGAGATTTTTACTAATTCTCCATCAGCACCCAAGGTTGACCGAGTACAACATTTCACTGATGATTTCCAGTCTTACCTTGAGGCCTTTGATGAGTACTCCTCTGAGCACTTAGATTTACCCTATGAAGATGACTATCAACTGCCACTATGCTCGGGTTTTGATAGGAGTGAAAACATTGTTTGCCTAAAGAAGGATTCTCATGAATTTCCCTCCAACCACCTGTCATTACTTTGCCATGCTTCTCCATTAAAGGTGTAGTTGGAAAGTACCTTTTTTCTGTTGAGTTTCCTCCTAGGCAAACCCTGGACTCCAAGGGTTGGTTGGGTACTGTAAGTTCCAATCCGTTTTTCGACTTTCCCTTGATAGTTTTCCAGTCGTCTACTGAATCTTTGTCGATCCCTTCCTTGACTTTAGAGCGTGAGGATGTCCTAGGTAACCAGTTTATAGGCCCTTTGAGTCAGTTTTTTGAACCTTGTATTTTTCATGACCCTTTCTTGGATTGGATTGAGTACCTTTCTCAGAGATGGACTTGGCAGGATTTTATCCCTCCCGCCCGCCTCCATGAGTTAGATTCTGACTATCTCGATGATGTGATATATATCCTAACTCATGACATTTTTGTGCTTGATTTATCACTGTTTTGGTTTATGATGAAGCACAAAGGCAGGTATCAAGGAACCTTGTTGGGTTGGCATCACTGGATGTTTGACTACACCAACATGCAGCCAACAGGTAAGTATAGGTAAGTGTTTTACTTTCTGTTTGCATTTATGATTACTTCATATGTATACATGTATTGTTTTGCGGGGTGGCAATACCACACCAACTTTTGTCGCTGATGCTTCCTTGTCAAGTGTGAGCAGGTCTGCAGGTTTATGCCAGAGATGTTGAGGTTCTCATGCGCTCTTTGTGAGCACATGTCCCTGAGGTTGAGCCAGATGTTATCCCCGTTTTCTAGGGATAAATAGGAGATCATGTCTCGAGGCCCACAGGTCCTAAACATGGAGTACCGAGAGCAGGATTGACTTGAGCATGGCCCTAGAGGGCCCATCCTTCTTCTTCTTCGCCAGACTTGTCCTGTCAGCAGCAACAACTGGCTCAACTGTGATCTGAAGATCTTCGGTTGAAGTAGTTGTTGTTTGAAGGGGAATATTATCTTGTAAATGGCTTATAGTCACTATAGGTGAGCGATTAGGGGGGGGAGGAGTCTTGCGACCGCCTCGTGCCATTAATTAAGTTCAGGCCCTCCTTCTAGCACCATTTGTTGACAGGCGAAATTGATCATCCGTCAACTGAGAGAGTGGAACCGGTCCGGGGTTGTCTAATAACCCAAGCCGTTTGGAATGAACCACCCTGACGGGTTTAGCGGCTCCGTTAGCCGATCTAAGGTCCTAAGAAAACCAAAGAGAAAACTAATCTAAACTAACTAATCTAACTAAAACTAAACAAACTAATCTAACTAAAACTAAACAAACTAAACTAAAACTAAATAAAACGAACTAACTAAAACTAAATACAAGAAACTAAACTAACTAACAATAAATAAAACAAACTATTACTAACACTAAAACAAACTAATACACTAATCTAATTAAAAGTAACTACTAAACAAACTAACTAATCTACTATTTACTAACTATGATATAACTTATTCACAAAATGTACAATATTCACAAAATACAGATTTAAATAAAACCTGGAAAACTCATTTGCAATCTGCCCTAAGACAGAGAAAGGTGTTTCTTTTTTTTGATTTTATAATTTTATAAACAAGAAATTAAAACTTACTGAAATTAAACAATCTAATATACTAACTCTACATATATATCTAACTAAACTTATATCTAAACTAAATTACTAATAATATACTAAACAAACGAATGACAAACTGACCTGGAAACGCTCCCAATTTGTCCTGTGTATGATGACTTGAAAGCTGATCGGAGGAAGGAAACTTGCACCGGATGATCCAGAAGCTTCTCGTAAACGATAGGCTGCACTGCTCTTTGAGTTGTTTACAGGACAAACAAGACATAAAAAATCATAACAATTATATGATTTATAAATCTCTGCAATAAGGGAAACCTGTTATGCAAAAACTTATACTTAATAATTCAACTTATGAAGAAGAGAAATCTGTCATTCACAAACTGAATCAAGTAATTGCTATGTTTTTTATACACTGGAAGAAATCAGATATGGATTATATTGATTAAATTATATCATTTGCAAAAGACTAAGATAGCTAAAGTAGTCATTAACCAAATGCAAATTGATACACATAAACATAAAACAAAATATTGATATTATGAAAAGCTAAAGTTGTACCAGAATATCAAATTCTGTCTCAGTCTATATTAAAATTCCATATTCTTGTTCTCCCACGAATGAGGATGATATTATTACAAAAATAATGAGTATTTATAAGTTTTTCCACAGGGTAAAACCTCCCTGTGGAAGTTATCAAACTGTTTACAAAATCTGGGAAGATATTCCCAAGATCAACTAAACTAAGAAATTAAAATAAAATCAAAATATCCAAATATCCTCTAAACTGTCCATCAAATCCCATGCAAATTCGGATTCACCTGAAATAGGTCAGAAATAGACAAGTTAGAGAGTATTTTATTAATAAAACAATAAAAATTAAATTCTACAGACTTAGCTACAGAATCATCTGATTCTGTAGCTAATCTAAATAAAGGTACAGGATCAGAATTGAAATTGAATCAAATCTTTTTAATAAAATAAAATTGAATTATCAACCAACAACAAATCATTTCATTTGAAAATTTTATATCATTTGAAATCAAATAGGATCAAAATCCAATAACCGAATAGAGAGACAGGCATACTCTGTTTTGATTGTTATCTCAATCGGGTAGACAGAATCAACACCAAACAGTTTTGAAAATCGTTTCATATCCAATTTGTAAGTAATGCAGTCAAACAAATCACAGGCAAACGTTGTGTTTTTCCAACAACAGGAGATGCGATCAGATCAAAATAGAATCATTTTAAAATTATTATAGCTGTCATGACATTAAACAATTCACGCCATAGGTAAATTAATTCAAACAGGTGCGAGAATCAACTCATACAAAATCGTAACCAGATCGATTTGACTTTGATCACAGTCATAATAGAATCGACATCAGTGATAATTGGTTTTTGTAAAAAGGGCAAATAAACTCGATTGGTATTTAAACGAAATCATTAATTTCAAACCAATCATGACTGAGTTTAATGTAGAAATAAATCGTGAATCCGGATATAACCAATCTCATTTTACAAATCAAATTCAAACAGAGTATCCATCGCAAATACAAATCCAATTGATAACATGGTCGAGCTAAAAATGAACCAATGCGAATTAACCGGCTGGGTTTTAAGAGTACTCATTATGAATTAAATCTATTGATGATTTGGGCGTGTTTGTACATGCTTAAAATAAAAAGCAATGTTCGCGAAGAAACAGAGTCACATTGGAAACGATCCGAGTTGAATTCCTGTTCTTTGAAAGTCATATGTCACAACAAACCGTAACAATTAAACTCATCAAAATCGTTGCCAATCATAGCGTATCCATTATAATGAAATCGAATCGAAATGTGATTGTGTTCAAAAATGAATATGAGAAACAGTTCCTATCTAGAATAGATACAAACAACTTCAATTGACAGCAAAGCATCCATTTTAACTCAATCAAACAAATCAAATCCACACTAAGATCAATCAAATCGATGAAAATCTAATAGAAGCTAATCTGGGAAAAACGAAATTCCATTTAGTCAAAGCAAGGCTATGTATAGAATGCATACAATGTAACAGAGCCATTCAATGCACAATATAAACAGAGCTATCCAAGAGCAAAATCCAACCACTATATTAATCACGAGCATTCACCGAGCCAAACGATATTGAAATCATACCTGTGTATCGACAATGCTTCTCAATTATGCCAATTTAGAATTCACGACAATCGTGGCTGATTCCACATTTTTAAACAAGATGGAGCCGGTCATCTTTTGTTTTTTATCTGTCGCTTGTAGTTTGGCCTTTTGACTAGTAAGCAGTGCAATCTGGTCCTCCAAATATTGAATCCTTGATTGGAGAATCGGAACATCAAGATAATATCGCTCTAACCATGAACTGCATTGATCACAGGGTGGCACTGGAGATTTAGACAGAGCAGAAGAGGGTTTGGATGAATAACCGAGGGTTTCACAAGGAAACTTAATGCCCGGGTAGTTAGGGTCGTCTTGTAGGCAAGGGGGTAGGTTTGACACAAAGTCTTACGAGGGCTCGGCACACAAACCTTACGAATAGGGGTATTCGCTAGCCAAGAAACGCTCCACTTCCAAATCAGAGTCCTCACTCAACATGATAGGGTTTGGTTCGACAAGGGGTTTTGGCTTATTTCTTGCCATTCATGAAATCAAACGTGCATTCTTTTTCCATTTGGCATTTGTAGTGAGGTTTGCCTTGGGATTTTTTCCTATATGCTTAACAGTCTCAACACTCTTAGTCACAGTGTGGGGTAAGTCGATAGGAGGGTCGGCCGAGGGTTTAGGTAATAGGATATGGTAGGGCACTGGGGGTACAACCTTGACCTCACTCACTATAGGTTTATCAACCTGTGTAAGGTTCAAATCCTCGAAACCATTCTGAGCAACGAAACTGCTCCAACAATCCCCGTGCAGACTCAAATGACAGACAACGATAAGCTTAACCAGCCCATAATGAAAAAGACTACTATCAGCCTGGTTTCTTTTGTACTTCTTCGACATTTTAAATAGGCTTCGATGTAAATAATAGGGCATATTGAGAGAGTATCCCATAAAAACCATAAGAAAACGCAGGTGGTGAAGGAACACCAATCCGTAGTGACCTTCGTAGGTCACAAACTGCTTGATTATCATCAATAAATCATGCCAACGTTGTTTGAGCATAGTTACTGGCATACCTTTATCACAGAAGGTGATTTTTCGCGACTGGAAGAGCAGTGTCCATGGGACCTCCTCGACTTTGCAATTCTTGGACCATCGTTGTCCAGTGATAGGCAAACCCATAGCAAGACTGATAAACTGTTCATCAATTTCCAATTGTATATCGGCGACCTTGGCTCGACAACCATCGAAGGTCATGGAAAACTGTCGAGCCATGCAAAGGTTAAAACCCTCGAAACGTTCCACGAAGATAAGCCATCCACTGTCTGCCAAATCTTGGCGGGCATTATCAAACATTAACAGGGCCTGTTTGCCATTGGGTTCAACTCGCACAACTGGTGCCATGGAGTTGGATGCATGGTAAGGAAAGGGTTCGAGTTCATCAATACGCAGTAATAGAGCTACCCGAACCAACAACAATGAATCAAGCCAAAAGGGGTAAGCATAAATGTGCGCATTCGAGGGTGGTGGAGTCATTCATTGCCATGCACGATAGTTATGGTAAAGTACAACCGCCAATTTACACATATGTTCAAACAATCATAGCATAGCTCAAAAACCATATCGTTTGGCCAACTAAAGAATCAAATGGTGAGTGTTATGCCAACGTGCCAAATCAACTATATTTTTAAAACCATCGACATTCAACGTGAAACCAACACCAAATGTTAGCCATGCGCCATTGTATAAATGTTTAACCAATGTGCCAAACGAATTCATATAGTTGACAAGCCAAAAGTTATAAAAAGATTAACATAAGGATCATATCATATATAAAAATAAATCATAACCCCTATGAAATTCATAGAATCAATGATTAGGAAAGTCACAAAAAGTGTAGATCCATATGCTCAATGTCTCACAAACTCAATAAAATCAAGTTATGCAATCAAATAAAAATGTTTGATGAGCATAATTTAAAAGTCCTTTCAGCCACATCACAATAAACAAAAGGTAAGTGTAATAGAAAATATCGATAAAAATATCATGACAGTCCAGATAGTGATCGAAATGTGACCTCGAAAGGAGAAGTTTTCATGCTTACAGTCGTGAAAACTTAATGAAGACAAATTTGCAAATGTCGCAAAAATGAAAGTGTCGTCTATTTAAAAAAAAAAATGCGACGAAAAACTAGATGTTTGCAAGACACAGGTGTAGGCAGCTTATAGGATAATAAAAAGTGATTTGGCTGCCAACAGGACAACACCTGCCCCTGGTCTTACTATGACTGGACATCCCTAGACCATATCATCTCATGAACATGGATTGAATGATCCTCTGTGGGAACTTTCCTTTTCTTGTGGATATTATCCCAATAGGTTGTTCTGTTTGTTTCTTCAAATTTTGTATAGTAGATATGTGTAATGTCTTTGAGCTCTTAGAGGATATGTTAGGGGTTTTATGCATCTATTTGATAAATTTAATGATGAAATATGATTGACATTGCTATGATCCTGAGGACTGATGAGCCCATGGAGGGTGTAGTTCTTGATGTGCAGGACCATACCCGACGGATAGGTACCAGTGGACCGGTACACATGGGGATATTATTATCTCGGACCTCCATGGGGCTGAAGATCCCATTAGATGGTTGCTGGGATGGCAGAGACAGGACGATGATATGATGAGCCTTTGCACAAGAAGACAGAAGGACGTTCTACCAGGACACTTTGGCAGAACCTGGCTTAAGGGGAATCACCCACTGCAGATAGGACGTTTTCTTTTGATGGACAGGATGTCACCTGAGGCAGCTAGACATTGTCTGGAGCATGTGGCAGTGTGCTGGGGTCATTTGGCATGTGTGGTAGCTTGGAGGAGCCCTAGAAGGGCCAACATTTTTCTTTTTGGATGTTGAGCTTGCCCAAAAAGGGCCAACGTCTCCCTCAGAAGGGCTTGACGTCCCCCTTTTAGCTCATATTATGACATTTTTTAGCATTTAATGTAAAACAGTGTAAATTTTAAAGGTCAGCCTTGTCGGTTGTTTTAATGAACTATTTTTAAATTAAAGGTCATAAGATTGGTATAAATAGAGGACGTTGCCTCTCATTTTAATCATAACACAACTCACTCTCTTGTGAGAGACACACTTTTAGTCTTTTGTCTTGGTATTTTTTCTCTTGGATGTGAGGCGCAACTCTTGTGGAGGATTATTCTTGGCATTTTTATGGTGTTTCTCTCAATTGAAGGTTTACAACTAGGGTTTGATGAGCATTCTTCATGATTTGTAAGTGTATTTTTTATGCAAAACTTCTTGAATGAATGGTTGTAGGCTAAATCTCTCGCATTTGCTATTTCATTTCTATTATATTGCTTAATCTTGAAGCCCTAGGTAGCAAGCACCCAAGTAGGTCCTTGGTATATGTCCCCATGATTGAGAAACTTGTTTTAGCCATTGATTAAGGAAGATATAGCCTAGTTGTTACTACACTAATCATCCTTTTTCTGAGTTAGCATTTAAACATAAGTTGAAGGAAGGAGACGTCCTAGGCCTAGTTGATTCTACACCT
Source organism: Picea mariana (assembly GCA_032191745.1). Lineage (NCBI taxonomy): Eukaryota > Viridiplantae > Streptophyta > Pinopsida > Pinales > Pinaceae > Picea > Picea mariana. The sequence continues at coordinate 18,863 of JASDQU010373116.1, forward strand.
AGGGTTTTGAATTTTAGGGTTTGAAGGGCCTTGCTCTTGCAACACTTTTCACCCTTATATTTGTGTTTTAAAGCTATCCATTTTGCCAAGAATATTTAAAGAAAGAGGGAGGAGCATGAGACCTTGCTTAAGCAACACCAGAATGAGCCTCCTCCCCTTAGGGTTTTGATTCTAGGGCCCTAGCATTGCAACACCATAGAACCTAACTCTCTAGTCTTTAGATTTAGATCCTCCTGAGACCTTGCCCTTGCTTTTGACTCCATAATACCCTAAAGGCACTAGTTTATCTCTCCAACGTTGAGCTTGTTGTGCCAAAAAAATCTTTCAAAACTCTCAAACTTGAAACCCTAACTAACCCTAACGTCTACTAACCTGGAAATTAATGATGACGTCATGCCTTAATTGAGCTTTTGATTGATAGAAAACACTGTGGCTTGGTCATCTAATGATAGACATTGATATATTGATAAATTTCCTTGCCTCAAATTGCAAAACGTTGACCTCTTTGTCTATTATACTAACCCTAGAAGAAAGTTGACGTCACCTCTAGTACATTTGACGCAACAACTACATGTATATGAGCATTTGATGATATTTAATGAATTAATTTAATTTAAGGATTGATCATTTTCATTGGATGCTATATCATTCTGGTATTTATTGACAAGTGACTTTATATTGCCATTGACATTGTTGTAAACATTGACTTCGTCAATATTTACTATTATATATGTTCATGTACATTGAAATATAGATAGTCATTGATTTATGAAGTACTAACCACTGTTGCATGTACTAGTATCATTATTGTCTTTGTTGAGCTCTAGATCTACCTAAGTAAATTAGAGTGCATTTATTATCAATCCGGTGTTTGTAAGACTTAGAGGCATGTCCAAAGTATATGGATTTTAGAGATAGTTTTTATCTTTTATGGAGATAAACCAAAGACTTATTCTAAGGCTGAATGTGAAAGAGATGCTAAGCTC
>JASDQU010373116.1:19898-38036 GCA_032191745.1 Picea mariana
ACTGCAGATAGGACGTTTGCTTTTGATGGACAAGACGTCACCTGAGGCAGCTAAACGTTGTCTGGAGCGTGTGGCAGTGTGCTGGGGTCATTTGGCACGTGTGGCAGCTTGGAGGAGCCCTAGAAGCACCAACGTTTTGCTTCTTGGATGCTGAGCTTGCACAAAATGGGCCAACATCTCCCTCAGAAGGGCTTGACGTCCCCCTTTTAGCTCATATTATGACATTTTTTAGCATTTAATGTAAAAACAGTGTAAATTTTAAAGGTCAGCCTTGTCGGCTGTTTTAATGACCTATTTTTAAATTAAAGGTCATAAGATTTGTATAAATAGAGGACGTTGCCTCTCATTTTAATCATAACACAACTCACTCTCTTGTGAGAGACACACTTTTAGTCTTTTGTCTTGGTATTTTTGCTCTTGGATGTGAGGTGCAACTCTTGTGGAGGATTATTCTTGGCATTTTTATGGTGTTTCTCTCATTGGAAGGTTTACAACTAGGGTTTGATGAGCATTCTTCATGATTTGTAAGTGTATTTTTCATGCAAAACTTCTTGAATGAATGGTTGTAGGCTAAATCTCTTGCATTTACTATTTCATTTCTATTATATTGCTTAATCTTGAAACCCTAGGTAGCAAGCACACAAGTAGGTCCTTGGTATATGTCCCCATGATTGAGAAACTTCTTTTAGCCATTGATTAAGGAAGATATAGCCTAGTTGTTGCTACACTAATCATCCTTTTTCTGAGTTAGCATTTAAACATAAGTTTAAGGAAGGAGATGTCCTAGGCCTAGTTGATTCTACACCTAGGGTTTTGACTTTTAGGGTTTGAAGGGCCTTGCTCTTGGAACACTTTTCACCCTTAGATTTGTGTTTTAAAGCTAGCCGTTTTGCCAAGAATATTTAAAGAAAGAGGGAGGAGCATGAGGCCTTGCTTAAGCAACACCGGAATGAGCCTCCTCCCCTTAGGGTTTTGATTCTAGGGCCCTGGCATTGCAGCACCATAGAACCTAACTCTCTAGTCTTTAGATTTAGATCCTCCTGAGACCTTTCCCTTGCTTTTGACTCCATAATACCCTAAAGGCACTAGTTTATCTCTCCAACATTGAGCTTGTTGTGCCAAAACAATCTTTCAAAACTCTCAAACTTGAAACCCTAACTAACCCTAACGTCTACTAACCTAGAAATTAATGATGACGTCATGCCTTAATTAAGCTTTTGATTGATAGAAAACACTGTGGCTTGGTCATCTAATGATAGACATTGATGTATTGATAAATTTCATTGGCTCAAATAGCAAAACGTTGACCTCTTTGTCTATTATACTAACCCTAGAAGAAAGCTGACGTCACCTCTAGTACACTTGATGCAACAACTACATGTATATGAGCATTTGATGATATTTAATGAATTAAGTTAATTTAAGGATTGATCATTTTCATTGGATGCTATATCATTCTGGTATTTATTGACAAGTGACTTTATATTGCCATTGACATTGTTGTAAACATTGACTTCGTCAATATTTACTATTATATATGTTCATGTACACTGAAATATAGATAGTCATTGATTTATGAAGTACTAACCACTGTTGTATGTACTAGTATCATTATTGTCTTGTCTCGCAAGCAGGTGCCTCTTCTGTGGTTCTTCTTCATTTGACTATCTTCTTGGTGGTAATCTGTGAAGGGAAAACTTACCTTAATCCTTAATCCTTTGCCTTTCAAAACCCCAGATTTCCAGGGACGTCTCCCTTGGGTTTAGCCACCCTAAATAGAAAGAGCCCCCCATCGAGGTGACAGTGGGTGGGGAAGCTCCTGTTACGCCAGTTTGACCCTTACCTTTCAGCTACTTGACCTAAACTACAAACTGAGCGATAACAGGGCTACAATATGCTAGGGGAAAATTGTGGTTACAACAACTCCCATTAATTTTTATGTTCCAGGAAAAATTGAATGCCCCCCCCCTTAGTAAAATTCTACATGAATTCTAAAGATTATGAGTTGTTTATCAAATATGGGTAGCCTTGTAAGTTTTATCAGAGGAAGAATTGCTTCAATGAGCCTTTTCATACTTTCAACAATCCTTTCCCCGAGCCTCATTTGCATGAAAACCCGCCTTTTAGTTCGGTCCTTTTGGATTTTGACATTTTATTTTATTTCGGGGTCTCCCTGAATCTCATGCATAACTTAGATCTCATGTGGGGAATCTTGGTATCTCATAGTCTGAATGACTATCAAGTCCGATCTATCATATTCATTCTATGAAAAAGAAGGGTTGTGTTGTTCATAATAATTTTTCAAAACCCAAACTTCAAAAGACTATCAGAATCACATCCTTGGGTCTTCTCCATTAGAGTGATGAAACCAACTTGTCAATGTCTTATTATAAAAAAGGATTTTAACAAAAACCTATTGTATGTCACTTTTTGGACTCCTCTTTATCGAAATGTCAAAATAACTTAACCTTTCCTACAAGCTTTTATGAAGAGCATTCTTCTGACAAACCTTTTCTTAAAGTTTCATATTGTTAATATCTCCTCTTATTTTCTCCTGAAGACCAAATTTTAAAGGTTATATTTAATTTATTCAAGATTTGTGGTTTGTGTTTGGATTCGATGAACCTTTGTATTATTTTACTAACACTTAATTACTCTTTACCTTTAATAGGCTTGTCATCACACTCTTCCCAAGACTAATTCCTGAATATTCGTTTGGAGATCCGTTTTATGTTTTTTCTCATGAGAAAGTTACTTGTATAACTTCTGATCCAACCTTCCTGAAGAGTTTTCTTCCAATATACTATGTCGTAAGTCTTTCCTAAGGATTGATTTTACCCTTTAAAACATTCTTGCAGGCTTACCTTTTTAACACTTATACTTTATCATGCCAAAGGTTAGTCACAAAGTTTTATTAACAAAAATACCTATAAACCAATTATACCCTTGTCCCTTTACCAAGCCCACGTCGACACGTTTCCCAATATTGAACCTYGAATATTCGTTCAAGGAATCTCTGTCGGATAGTATCGTTATCTAAGGCACTTTATGATGAGGTTCTTTATGAATAAGATCTTCCAAGTACACCTTTCCAAAGAGACCCTTCTCATGTCACTCTTTCAAAAATGTTTTTCCGAAAACACATCTTCTCGAAAGATGGTCTTTTCAACGGTATTATTCCGAAATCTTTCATCCGAAAACATTAATGTCATTATATGTTTCCCACCTGCTACAATCTAGTTCCTATTTGCATTAATTAAAAAATCCATAGGTCATGATTAGACATTTAAAACCTAATTTGAAACCCTAATGCTCATTGTTCAAAGAATCAAGTGTAAAAGAGCTATGAAGAAATGATTTCTTGGTTAACAGAGATTTAACTCGAAAAACTGTGAAGCTTTCAAGTATGATCATGGTTGAATTGAGAAACTCTTTTCTTTTTCTTATACTGCTCCAAAATACTTGTTGTGTATTATATAGGAATTCAAAAGCACAAGATGTTGAAAGCTCAGACACGAAGAGGAAAGACGCCCACAACAAATGTTTCATTCCAAGAAAAAAGTCCAGACAACCTTCTATTATCCAATACAAACTACTTCAATGGGATGGAGGAGTGTCCTACATGGAATGATATATACAAAATACCCATCAATGAATATTTTCCCATGGAAGACGAAGGCCCAACAATATTTTGAAATATAAAAAAGAGTGGAATATATTACTTTGTTTCATGACCCACGCTCTTCCCTTACAATGATGTTGCAAGGTGTGTATTCTCCCACTTAAAAAAATATAGAACCATAGTGATTAATGAGATGAAATCCCTTATGGCCTCATTAAATCCAGACAACATTCACACCAAATACCATCTACAAGAATATGATACCTACCTAAATAATTCATTCCTGGAAAAATTCAGAGAGGGCGACCTCAACATGGTCGAATTAGTGGAGGAATGGTGGAATGAAGACAAATAATTCACTCAAAATGACAATACATCGTATTTCAAGAAACCTTATTAGTTGTTGGTGTCTATGATTTGAAGGTTGTATGGTGAAGAAACCTGCACACATTTTAAGTTGAAATGGACACCAATTACATATTGCATGGCCAAGGTGGGACAAATATTTTGTTGGGTGCAGATCCTTGCATTCAAAAGTTTTGAAATCCCAAAGAAGCAACAGGACTAAAAAACCCATGTTTTTACATGTCCTCATATTTGAGAGATGTTGTTTTCTCTTCAATTCGTTTTCCTACTATGGGATTGGACTGGAACCCTATCCTAGATCCTATCCATGTATATTTCTTGGGGTTGTGGGATAGTAATTATAATAGGTATATGTATGATATTTGTCACCATTTCTTGGCACCATTATTTTTTGTCATATTCAACAATCACCCACACAAATTATCTAATGGAGTTATTGAAGCTCTTAAATACATAAGGGATTGGTATATGGGAACACACTACACCTATACCAGGGTATTTGGTTGCACACATGCCACACATCTTCTTCCTCAATATGTCCCTAGAAAGTTACTAGGCAGGGATATTGCTTATCAGAAAATGGAGGAAGGGATGAACTTGTTTTTAGTTGCAAGTTCCAAGAGGATTTGGCCTAGGTTTCCCATCAAGGTGGGAAGTTTCACCCTATTGAACATCCCTCATGCAAGGAAATAAGTTGGACTCTTTAAGAGATTATGTTTATGCACAAAATAATCCAGAAGACATTATCTGAGAGGTATTGTAAGAGATTACATTAAGTCTATGGGGTTAATAAACCCTTTTGTGCATGATGTAAATGATTCAAAAGATATTTTCAAGGGATCCCTGTTTTTTGAAGAGGTATTATACAAGATTCAAGATCAACCAGGAAAATAAAAATTACACAGAGAGGAAGAATAAATAAGGAATATAACCAATGGATAGTGGGACCTACTAATTGTTAGATAAAAGGAGAAAGAAGAAGAAAGAAAGAAAGCAAAGGCAACCAAAGAATAAGAAAGGTATAAGACATATATGGAAGCAATAGAAAAGTTTAAACTCAAGGAGAATAAAAATGAAGAAGAGGCTAAATGAAAAGAAGAAGAAATCAGAAAATAGAAGGTAGAAGCTAAACAAATGGAGGATAAAATAAGAAAAAAGAAGGAAGAAGAAGAGGCCAAAATGAAAATGAAAGAAGACAAAGAAAAGGCCGAGATAGAGAAAAATAAAAAGATAAAGTTAGAACAAAAGAGGAGAGAAGAAGAAGCAGTCTGAAAGGCTAAAGAAGAAGAACTGAATAAGAAGGAAGAAGTAAATAAAAAGGTTTTAGAAGCAAAACAAAAGAAAAAAGAGGAGCATAGGAAAAAGAGAAAGAAGAGAAAAGGAAAAAAGAGGAAGGAAGAAAGAGGGAAGAATAAGAGTTGGTCAAAGCTGGAAGAGAGAAGAAAAGAAATATGGAAAAGAATAAAAGAACATAAGCCAGGCCTAGTACTATGATGCAGCTTACACTAGTGAACTCACCCATCAATATTGGTACCCCTTTGAACACGATACTAGAAAATTTATCATACTCTTCTCAACCAATTGGGTTCAATGATGTTGTAGTACCTATCGGATAATTATTTTACATCAACTCAAAAAGAGTAATTGAGGAGAGGGCATCCAAAAATAAAATGAATGAACACACCCCCACCAAAGGATCTTCAAACAAGGTGATTTCATGGAATCTAGGACCAGATCCTCAAGTCAATGCCATAGACACAACCTCAGCTTTGAATGCATTTGCAGGATGATTTAAAAAAACTAAAGTTCTAGAAAGACCATTTGGAGGATGAATTCAAACAATAGGCCACTAAAATTGAACAACTACATATAAAATAATTAGAAACCCTAAAAAGGGAACATTTAGAAGAAATAGAAAGGTTAATAGTCGAGCACCATGGAGAAATGAATATTTCTGAGAAAATAAAAATGAAGGCCATTGCATGCAGGGAAAAGATTCAGAAACTTGAGAAAGAGATAAAAGAAAGCAAGCAAGGAACATATGCACTGTAAAGTGTAAAAGAAGAATGTAGTAAGGCTAATGAAGAGCTAAGAGAAGAAAAAAATAACTTCTTCACCCAATTGAATGTGATCCAAGATTACTAGAATGAGATCGTTAGCCTATTTGATCAACTAGATGAAATAAAAGGCTAGTACACAGAGGCAGATCATGCATTTGAAAAAAAAAATTATTGGTAAGAAAGACATGAAGATACATCTGCATATCTATTTAGATTCACCAAGAAAGAACATGGAAAGACTCAAATGTTGATGGATGCCTGGAAAAATCTATGTCAAGATGTTAAGGAAACCATCAACCTCTCCAATAAAGCATGTGCTAGAATGTGGAACTATGTTGATGAGTTTCTAGAACAATTCAATATGTCAGTCAATGAGGAGCTCTCCCAAGCAGGACCCAACAAGTTTAGGATAGAAGAGGTGGAAGAAAACATAGACAATAGTAATAAGGCTATTGAGCATATCATAGAGGTCAATAAAGACATCCTGAGCAAATATTTAATACAATCGATCAAGCAAATTGTAGTTCCGAATGAGTTTGTAAATAAAATCCATAGAGACCTGCAAAAATAATTTGTAGATAGAGTGTGTGATGGTGAACTAGAACTAAAAAATATGAATCTAAGCAAGCTGGAAGAATTCAACAAAGCATACAAATTGTGGAGGACATACGTATTAGATTTGGCTTCACAAAAAGCTTCATAATTTTTGTATAATATATATTCCTTCCATTGTATTCAAAGTGTATATAGAATAGGAGAAATCGAAATGATAAGGTGTAATTGTCTTATAACATGATGAAAATTACATAATTTAAAGAGACTCTCTTGTTTTCTAAAATATATCTCCATATGAGAATAGGGGAATTTTACCCATTGCATGATCAAATGATATTATTATTTATGAGAAAATAAAGAGCATAAGCAATTTTGGAATTCATGGATATTTGCAAGTGTTTATGCCATTATTCTTCATATTCTTTTGTTATATGAGTTTCTTGGATCGTTATCATATGAACTATTTCTATACTTGTCAATCAAGATGCTTATATATTTATTGTTTCTAATGGATACATGGATAATGCTATAGGTGTGATATGCAACTATTTGAGATTTGATCTATAGCTTTATTGTTTTAATCTATTATTGATTGATATGAACTGATTATGTAGTTAATGATATTATTTCATGCCATGTCTATCTAATTAGAATTGCTCTCGATCATGATAGGGTAGATTTATATAATGATATATAGTTTTAATTCAGTATTAGATAGGAAAATTCGGTTTTAGTAAGGATTCACTGGAGGACAATCTATCCTCAAGTTTGTAACTGAAAAGTGATAAGTGGAAAATAGGCCCACATACTAGTCAGAAAGTGCCATCCCAAATGAGAGGATATCTAATTGGGACCTACCATTGGACATTTTACCTTACATGCTTGACATGCCATTTGGACCCATCAATAGTAATGGCGCTAGAAGGAGGGCCATCAAAATGAATGGCCAGAAAAGAACTAGATAACGCTACCCATTCTAATCCATAGATAAACCCTTCCCGTGGAAGTGAATCTCATATCTCAAACCCAGAGAAAACCCTCGATCCACAACCGACTTCAGTTCAAACACCTGCTTAGTTTTCTACTCAACAAGGTGTGTACTCTTCTAATATAATGTTCCCAAACAAATTTGCTTGGAACATGTTAAGTTTTAAGGTTTTCTGATTGTGGTACTTTGTCAAACACTTTGTAGATTTTAGTCTTCTTGAGTTTCGTTGGGTTTATGGTAATGATTCTTGTTGTGTTTGCAGCAGGTAAAAGATAGAAATATAGAAATGACATATACTCAATATGATGCAATAAAAATTAACACGATAAATAGCCACAAATACCTCAAATCTGAGTTTTATTTATCTTAATAGCTGACCTCATACAAAGTAGAGTAAATTTGGAATATACATAGAAGAATGATGTATGTGGTTGATAGTGCCTCCAAAATAGAATGGAATTATGAAGATATGATCTCCCAAGAGTCCTTCAAGTTGAATACAAGAGATCTATAAGTTCCAACTCACTTTCTTGCTATAATGTGTTTCCCTCTCTAGCAAGTGCGCCCTTTCTGACTGTAGCAATCTAGCAGAATCCAACCTCCTCCTCTTGAGCCTTCAAATCACTGAAACTCATTGTCAAAATGTATATAGGGAGATAAGAAACCCCTATTTTGAGTCTCCTATCTGTTTGGAGTGATCTCCCACTCCAACACACAAGATCCTCTAAGAACAATGCACCCTCCTGAAGAGAAACACACCCCCTCTGGAAGATAGAACGAATTTGTTGAAAAATGATCTCACACACTATTGAAAAAGAGTGTTAGGGTGGTATCAATCAATCCTAGAAGGATCTCTACTGTATATATAGCTTTCCCAAGCCAAATCGAATCTCACTTCCTCAAGTGATGCACCCCACCTGCTGGAAACTAATACAACTGCGCCCTGCTTCCTGAAAATCCCTCTTAACTGAATGGAACCCGAGCTAGAATGGCGAGGGAGGAATATTTCACCTCCTTGGGCAATCTTGGATCAGTAAATATGGAATCTTTCACCACCAAGATGATCTCTAGGGTTTTTTCAATCAAAACCCTCAAAACCCCCAAGTATCATGGGATCTCTAGCAAGAATCCAGACATCAAAATGATAATCAACATAATGAGAGAATATAAGCCCCTGTCTCTCTTTTATACCCTTTCTCATTTTTTCTCTCCAAGTGACTTTTACTTTATTTTTAATATTCCTTTATAAAACCACTTTATTAATCAATTAACCTTTTTACCTCTATAAAGTGATTTATTTGTCCTTATGGCTTCTCTGGCCATTGGAAGTCACTTCTCATTATCTTATCCTGTAGTGCTCTTCCTCCCGATTTCAATGAGCTATTACACTAAGAGGTTTCTCCAAGTATTTTCCAAAATTGACCTCCTTAGTGAATTCATTAAAATATGCTTCATAATAACTCAAAATTACGGAAATCATCGGAATGCAACAAAACCAAAGTTGAGCTGTGCAAAATGGATCATGATGATGAAATATGATGAACGATGCAAGTTGGGCCCAATAAAACCCCTAAATATATCATGAAATCACTATCACCCCCATCTGACTACTCTGGTAGGCATCTCACTCTGTAATATAGAAACATAAAAAAAATAGGGACATTACAATCCTCCCTTCTAGAATATTGCTTGTCCTCAAGAAATAAATGAATCAATATGTATATGGTCCTAGGGTCCCATATCCACCTGTGGGACATGTAATACATTCCCCTCAAGTCATGGCCCCTCCAAGTGCTCATCACGCATGACACCCAACTGCTCTTGATGCATAGAATGATCATGTGCAATAGATCCTCGGTCAAATCCTCAATCAAGCGCTCCACTCGGATCAACACTCCATCAAACTCTGTACTAAAAAGCACTCCAATCCCAAATCAATATGTGAACTACAGTGCCCCACACAGTATAGTCCTGTAAGACCTCAACACCAAGAGTCTCCTGAAAATAACACTCGACCTCCACTAGAAATGAGTCTGACCTCTATGACCACACCAATCCCAACATGGCCTCCTCTGAATGAATGTGTTGCCTCCACAATGAGGTGCTACAAGACCTCAACGAATGATGCAGAAACCCCCTCCCTCACCTGAGGTCCACTGACCTCCCGGTCTAAGGATCTTCGAATTACTAGAGCTGGATCAACTCACAAGGTCCTCCCTAGACCTTTTCTTAGATTTCCACATGCCTTTTTCTCTAAATTTGGGCTAAAATGGCTTCCTAGTAGGTTCCTGTTGATCGGGCGCTACCTTCATGTGACCATGGGCTCAAAACCAGGGGCTTACTTGTTGTTCTTTTCCCAATTCGGGACTTCGTGGCCTTCAACTAAAAAATCCCGCGATCCTCCCGAACTACAGATTCCACAGAGTAATAATCCCCAATGGGATCAACGACTACAAACCTCCATTCAAATCGACAGTTCAAAATGGTGACAGGTGGATGGCCCAGATATTGTTTCAGGATCGGGGCTCCAGGGATTTTCCCATCGTCACGTCTTACATTCCTTCAAACGTTGATGTAGCAGAGTGGATCTCCTCCCTCCACGTGTCCTCCTTTGACATCGACGACTGATGATGTTTCGACCTTCAGGCTCTTTGACACTCTATGCTCCTCCTTGCTTCCGAAGCCTCCTCCCTCTGAACCTTTTCCCAACTGACATTTGTCTCTTAGATCGATGACTCAGATGGACTCCGGGACTTCGGTCTCTAGGAGTGCTCCACTCCTTATGTTTCTCTTTGTCCCAAATAATGAACTTGATAAGGGCTCGATCTGCTACCACATGTCTCTTGATCTAACGGTCAGGATGGGATTCAGGCCTCCTATCCTTCGAGGGCCTGGGCTTATCGAACTCTACCTCGAGCTCCTCTGAAGGGATCCTCCTCTGGATTGTGGGATCCACTGTCGCGCGTCCCTTGAAATCAGACGAATCAGATCCTCTTTGGCTCCCAAACACTTCATAGTGTGCCCTCCTATGTGCTTAAAAGGGATTAAAGCATCCACAACTTACCTAGATCCGACCACTGTCAGCCTCCATTCCAGATCTAACGAATAGGATCTATTCTCCCCATGTGCGCTCCTCTGCTTTCCTGGACGCAGATCTAACGGTCCATACTACTTCTCGATAATTGATCTAACGACAACTGTTTCTCCTCGTGCTTCTCCTAGCAGTTTTCCCTCCGATGAAGGATTTTAAGAAGATTCAAAGGTTGTGACCTTTGATCCTCCTGCGAGCTCGACTACTTGGGTCTTGGTTGGTGCTACACCTCCTGATCTTATGAACTTGGAATAAGTTCACCCCGCACGGACTCTGTGTTGTCTTCACAATTTGAACCTATAAGGGTCCTTGGCCTTTGCACGCCTTGCAGAGCCTCTGTGTACACTTTCACTATTCCTCTAGATCTTTGGAATTTCTCGGCCTCCTAAGGGTCTTGGCCCTTTGCTTCCTTCAAAGACTTTTGGTGCCCTGCTGGCACTCCACACTCTTCCCCCTGAGCTTGTAAAGTTTAAAATACTCTACCCCTGGCACACACTTGCGCTTGTCTGAATTCTCAAACTTTCTCAACACTTCTCCCAAGTGTTGGCCCAACACATGCCTTGCACGGGTCTTCTCCTGAGACCTAAACTCGTCAGGCTCACTGATGCATTCTCTGCACCTGCCCAATGCACACTTGCATAGCTCTTCCCCAGAGTGTTCAACAACTTTGATTCTCTTGAGATTTTAAACTGGCTCAACCTCAACGGTCTCTATCCTTTTATTCTCCAAAGGGATCTTGGTGCCCTCCTGGAAACCTCATGCTCAATGCACTCCTTCTAGATCTTACAGAGTGTTCAACAACTCTATTTCCTATGATTTCTCTACAAAGATCTTGCTTCAGAGTGTTCAATAAATATGAGGCTCCTCCTGAGGTTGAGATTATTTTGGTGTGCCCACTTGGAACATTCTCTTCTGAACTTCGAAACAGAGTCCAAAACACTCACTCCTTGCGTTGGCTATAGAGGTATCTATACCCTGTCGTGCACTCCTTGCACAAGCCTAAAGAACCCAAAAATCTCAGAAAAGTTACAAAGATAGAGAAGTATATCTTCCTACTGCAAATGAAACCTATGCATACATCTACAACACATAAACACACATAATAACCATTCAAATACATTCAGAAAACGACCATATAACACGTAGATAATCAAATGTAGGAAAAATTGTCTGTTTGTATTAATACTTGAATGCTTGATTACAATATTTGCAAGATGGACTACAACAGAGTCTCAACTCTCCTCTGTCCTTGGCTTACCATGATTTACCATCAAACTTCAATAGTTGAACAAAAACCTTCAACAACCTCTACCGGGCATATATTACATTCATTTATACATGAGGGAGCTCAACGACCTTTCCCTCCAAGCTACCTACTTCTATCATTTTGTAATTAATTGAAACCTATCACAAATGAATAGTCATTTACAATTCCAAATCCGAGGCAATGATCAGGATCTGTACAAATCGAGCCTTATTAAAGAAAATTTACACTCAACCTGTACAAAGGCCATAACTCTACTCTAATCAATCCTTACAACATTTAATTTAAAATTAATTACATTGAACTTTTAAAAGTTCAAGGTAAAATTGAGAGGGTTGGAACCTCTCTCCCTTTCTTGAATGCATGTTGATGTGATGAATTATTGGTGCATGATGAGGTGGAAAGATGCTCATGCATCAATGAATCACCAACAAGTGACATGCTCTCCTCAAAACTGAAGCTCGATGGAAAATCAAAATGATTTTCCCCTGCAAGGATCCACTTGCCTCCATTAGTCAATGAAATTCCCATCCTTGTAATCCTAGGGTCCCATGCTAATCTTTGAAAGGGACCATCATGCTGACATTGCACCACTCTGATCATAACTTTCTACCCAACGTACACATACTGGATCCCCCACTCCTGGATCCTCAAGCTAGAATACCTGTAAGGATTGGGATTGCTATCAAGAAGCCTAACCTGTAAAGGTATCCATGTGGAACCCAAGTATGAAAATACACCGCCATACTCGATCGTGAGTATCAACATGGAGAACCTATCTCGTGATATAGAATAAATTCCAGCAAGCCCTCTCAAAACAACCCAAGAGTGAAGTGTGTTTCTCGCTGGCTCAACCCAGACCATCTTTAGATGAAGCAAACTATCAACCAAATGGATTCCCTGATCCTATGGAAAATTTGGAAGTTCACCACTTCCAATCCCCACTAACTGTTGTTGTGCCATACTAATAACTGTCGAAAGCCGTCTAGGCCAATCTATTGTCCCCCTATCCTCATCCCAATGATAATTTGAACCTGTATCAACCTATGAGATATCCTTTGTCCCACGACCAGAGATAATCTCCATCATGCCCAAGGCCTCATATGTAGGTCTCTGGTGATCCTCCCCTATCCTATTATATGTAATAAAGTCACTCATGTCAGGTGGTATTTTCCTACCAACTCTCCATGTCCCCTACCACTATATATCTCCCACTATGTTGTTGTTAATGATGAAAGTATCGGAAAAATCTAACAGAAATAACTGCAACTGTCTATAGGACTGGGAAACATCATATGCTTTGGTCAATCCCAAGGACTAGACCAAAATATCATCCACTGTCACCCATGGTGAATAATCGCCTATACTCACTCTCCCTCCACAAATTGTTGGTCAATCACTCTCCCTCCATCATCACTCATATAACTATTTCTATTGTGAAGGTGATCTCCCAGATCTATATACTGCTGCAAGGGAGATGGATCTCCATGCGCCACTAAGTATGTACACCTCTGCATGCCCCTGTGAACTATCTATCATCATCATATTCCCCTTGTTGATGGCCAAATATAACCATATTCAACATGAAGGAATTCGCCTGGTCAATATCTCAATTAGATCCTTATCCTTTGTAAATGGCGATTTTGACTAGTTTAGGTCCAGTTACCTAAAACTATCTAATCAATTAAATTCAATATATATACACCTTTTAATCAATTGAAGAGTTTTTACCTTTTATTGAATAACAAGATAACATATCAATATATACAGATCTTAAACTATATACAACAGAGAAATTAATTCTAATTGACATAAAAGTTACCTCTTATGAAAGAGGATTTGTTTTCTTTTGAAAAGTATGTATAATGAAAGTAAAAGAGATTAACTAAAGCAGAAAAAAACTAAAAAGAAAAAAAAATCTAAACATTGGGCTGAATTATACATAGTATATGAATATAAGTAAAATAAACAATGTTCTAAAGATATAGATATTGAAAACAAATATTTAATTATATCAACTAAAAATGAATTATTAAACCTGATTAAATAATTAACACAGACTTAAAATCCCAACAGTAATTCATATACATATAAATCACTGAAATAGTGTGTCAAATAAAAAATGAAATTGATTTAATTTTTTAACAATAATTAACTAAATCAACCTGTAATACCATTAACACATAATCCGGATAAAACTTTGATTTCAAAAATAAACAACTCGAATATCAGTAATAGTACCAAATACCGATTGCTTGTATTAATATTCAAAGTCATAAAGAGATTCATAATAATGTATCAAAACCGAAACTTGTACAACAGTGTATAAGCTCTTTTTTCTTTCCAAAAAACTAAACACCCTCCCTTTGTCATTGTCTTTCCTTCATTGTTTTATATTGAAGAAATTAAAAAATGGAAATTAAATTCCATAACCATAAACAATTATCCATTTAGAATGGGAAAATAACAACATTGTTTAATTCCCCAAACTAAATTAACTAAGTATATACAAATAAAAACTATTAACTGTTCAATTTTAGAATTCTATCTGAAAACTAATTTTCTCATTTCCCTCATTTTCCAGGACATTCATTTTACACCTTTTAAAACAAAAGAAAAGAAAAACAAAAATTAATAAAATATAAAAACAAAAATTAGAGTTACTACAGAATTTAAATTCTGTAGCTACTCTTTTATTAACTAAAATTAATGAAAATGCAAACTAAACTAAAAAAAATACTAAACTCATACCAATAACCAAGAACTGTCTTGAAATAAAAATTAACAAAAATATTAACTCATGGAGAGTTAATGTTAACTGCATCTTTCTTTTTATCTTCTTTGAACCATGAAACTTTTCTTCGTTGGTTATCGATCAAAGATCTATTCTCTGATCTACAGATTTGATTTTCTAATTCCAAATCAATTATATTAGCATGTAACACTGGAACCATAATATTTATCCTTCCATAAGGAAACCTCCAGATTGGGACCGATTTCAGTTCTTTCCTTTTCCATTTCTTTAGCAAGATTTTCAATTGGTTCCTATGAAGAAACATGTTGTGGGAAAGAGATTTATTGATTCGTAACCAACTCTTAATCCTCAACTTGGATAGGAGAACTAGCTTTTGAGGTTTTCCTAGACTTATTTCTAAACATTCTTGAATTTTTTCTTCCTTTCCTCTTGTTCATAAAATCAACAAGATTAATGGAATCATCATTTTTTGTGGTAACAGGTGGGTCGCAATCATATGCAAGCGAGGAAACTACAGTTTTCTTGGAAGCTTCGGAAGAATCCTGAGGTGCTTCACTAAAAACACACGATTCCAGACTAAGGTTAAACTTGACAATTTGACTGTGAGTAACCCTCGCAGTGTTTTGCTAAGGAGAAGAAGCATGAGGGTAAGGTAGAACGAAATATTCTACAGGATCTGGGATTTCCTCATGAGAAAGATGAAACTGTGAACCTGCTTTATAATTAACTTGAAAGTGATTGATTTTCACAAAATTTTCCCAAGAATCACCATTCTGTTCAAACTAAAATTCGATCAGAATTTTCACTAAACCGTGGTGAAAAAGATTTCTTTCTCAGCTGAGACTCTTTCTTTGATAGAAATGTGCCATTTTAGACAGGATTTTAAGCAAGAACACAGGCATGTTCAACTCATAATCCATGAATACCATTAAAAGCCATAAATAAAGAAAAGGCTATATTTTCCCTCACATGTGATAAACCCCTTAATAACTATTAACATAAAATACCATTTTTATTTAATTGAGGATATGGGCATACCTTTATAATTGTATTTTCATTTGGGAGAAAATAGAATTTCAGACCAAGGAATCTCCTTCACCCTTTTGGTTTTATACCAACATTCTCCTTTAATGGAAATTTAATATCTCTGGATATTATTTCTTCATATAGTAGTAACTCTATATCCCCAATTTTGGCACGTTCACCATTAAAAGTTCATGTGAAAGCTTTGGTGACCTGTGAGTTATGACCATTAAGCATGCACAAAAAATTTAACCATCCAACCTTCTCAAAAGTTGGAAAATAATCTTTTTATCTTAAATAAGCTCGACAACGGGTTGTACTCTGGAAATCGTTTCCATCTTGACAACAGTTTACCATACTATAGTTTGGAAAACCCTCATAAACGAAAACTAATAGACCCTCGCTTGGAATGAATGAAAACATAGTTTCAATTCTTGAAGAAAAAACTTATTTCGAGGAAGACACAACATAGGTATTAACTCATGAATACAGAGATAAAACTCAATGCTATACGTGGATGCGAATCAATGCACTTAGGGAAAGGAGTATTATTCATATGCAGGTTGAAAGGACCTTGAATTAATGTTCCATTAACTTCATTTCAATTTATGATGATCGGATCAAGCCTAATGTACCACTACAAGATCTTAAAAAACTATTTGTAGATCGTGGATATCAAAGTTATGATAGACTACGTAGGATTTCAATAGATTATGATCGATCATGGTTTAGAGCATTGGTTTTAAAATCGACAATAGATAAAAAAACTGTAGCTTTTCAAATATTGTAGCTCTTTTAAATATATATAAATGAGAAGAAATCATGAGGAATATGTGAGATAAAAAACATTTGAAAATCAACATTTTAATCAAAACTTTTATCATCCAAAACATAAAATCTCATTAATGATTGAAATAAACTCAAAGAAGTTAGGAGTATGTCCAAAATTGTCAAAACTGAAAACAAAAATAGAATTTCATTTTTCAAAAATGAAAAAAAGAAGGGTCCCAAATCTTTATTTATAATACAAAATTTGGGAGGTGGTTGTATTCTACAACACCCCTGTATAGTCATGCAAGCTCCTGTATCCTCCTGCATCATCATGCATCCAAGGTGTACAACTAGATCAACCTCTACATGGATGCCATCCAATCCTGGAACCCAAATTGATGTGTCCTCAAAATTACCCCTAGCTTTGGAATCCCCATGTGTATATGTATGACCAACTGTCTCAGAACTATCCATGAATGGTGGTCCCTGTGACACCTGGACATCCTCCAGTGTCTCTTGGTCATATCTCTCCATAACCATCAACGATATTGGGTATCCCTCACGCACCTCCATCATCTGGCGCTCCTCTACCAAACCACCAACATCCTCTGGCAAAGTAGATGAAATAAACATCTGACTCTCTATTGAGATAGATGTAGTGGATCCCTTACTAGTCTCCTCAAGGAGATCCTCTAATATGGACCCTGATTCCTGAAGGAATATTTGGGCACCTTCCAAGAATCCCCATGTTCTCATCAACTCATGAGTGAGCCAGTCCACCTCACTCTCCTTCTCCCTCAACACCCTATGATACATCTCACCAACCTCCAATAAGTAATCTCTATCCATCAACAATTGTTGGTAGTCGACCCTCATCACAGTCACTCTCTCCCTGAATGTATGGAAGTCATCAATGGAAATCCCCCCATCTGAACTATCATGTACCATCAAGGCCCTCCAAAAATATGTTGCCACTAATGCATGTGTATCATCAATGCGTCTAGTGGCTACCATGATCATGTCCTCACTGACTCTCAACTGTCATATCAAGTTTCTTGACTCCTGATCACAATCCTACTGAGGTACTACCTCATGATTCTCACTTTCGATGTCAAAAATGGAATCCCCATCAACACGCTCCTCAAACCTCAAGAGATAATGCACTGAACTGTCCATTGTCCTCTATGTTACTAAGTCCTCCTGTATGCCACTGCACACCATCACCAACTGCTACCTCCATCTGAATTTCACTGTATCATGTATGTGTAGTTGTATCCTCCTGTGCACTCACCGTGCTAATATCATCTGTGCTCAGATCCCATAAATATGTTTCCAAACATGTGATATGGTCATCCCGACCAACAAAGAAAGCATCCTCGTCACTGAAGACCGGTCTGATAAGTAAGTGTCCCATCAATATATCAATCTCCCCATCTGGATCTATCAATGGGATACCAAAAAGAGGTGACTCACTCTCCCGATACTGATAGGTATGTACATAATCATCTGTATCCAAGTCATTCCTCTCATCTTGGGTATGCAGATCTACATATCCCTTGTGTTTAATCCCTACACAAGGCTCCTCTACCATATCAGGAATGCCACTGATATCCTCATGTGTCGTGGCCAACATAGGTGTCTGA
>JASDQU010373116.1:44718-55803 GCA_032191745.1 Picea mariana
TTTTCATTAAAATATATATATTTGTGAAGATTTTCTCTTTTCTCTTTATTTATTTTTTAATGTAAATTTAAGAAAAAAAGAAGAAGTTAGTACATAAATTTTCAAGTGACCATTTAGGATCCAATTTTGGGTTTTTTATTTGTGTAGGGATTTGTTGTCATGACCATAGTTTGAATTATGTCGTAATTGGCTGTAATTTTAACGTTTAGAAAAAAAACATTTTGATTTAGGTAGCATCATGTTTTTATTTAGGTGTTGATTTTAAGGTTTTAATAAGCAACTATTTTATGTTTTAAGTCCAAGCTTGAAAAAAGTTGTAATTTTGACCCGGTCAGAAAAATTAGTACTATCTGTAGCACCACATTTTTATTTGGGGGTTGATTTTAGATTTGTTTTGAGAAACCATTTTATCCTTTAAGCCCATGCTTGAAAAAAGTTGTAATTTTAACCCGGTTACAAAAAATGGTGCTACCAATAGCACCACTTTTTGATTTGGGGGTTGATTTTAAAGTTTGTTTGAGAAGCCATTTGATCCTTTAAGCCCATTCTTGAAAAAAGTTGTAATTTTGACTTGGTTACAAAAAATGGTGCTACCGGTAGCATCACTTTTTGATTTGCGGGTTGATTTTCATGTTTTTTATGCAAAAATATGGGTTTTAAGGGCTAGAATTCTCGTTTTGAGGTCACAGTTCTAATCAAGATGGTAACTATGTTAAACATGTTGGTTTTGGAGCTTGATTATCTCTCTGATTCAGAAGTTTGTTTCAGCCGTTCTTGGATGGGGAGGGGGGGGGCTGTGGGGGGGATTTCTCCCCCACTATTGTCGTCAGGGAGGTCCAAGTGGGGGGCGACGCCCCTAAAGAAAAAATTTGGGAAAAACTATCTTGTAAAATATTGCAATTTCGTAGTCAATATGGACCATTCATTATAAGGTCGCAGATATTATGGTAGAAGTCATGTCATGGATTTTTTCCTTAGAAGGAAACCCTCTTTTATGAGGGAATTTTATTGCAACTATGAGTGATAGTGAATATTGTATTCTGAAGGAGGATACTATGAGAGAAAGAATAGGAAGTTGCATCAGGGGTGTTATAGTTGTATCCATTCATTTTGCTAGATAATAAAAAGGAAGGACCTGTAAATTTCTCTGGTGGACATAGCCCACACTAGGTGAACCATGTCTATTTGTGTCTCTATTGTATTGTGTATCTTCTGTGTTTTATTTTCGCATTTGTTTTATTTTATTTCTCTACGATCCTATTTTTCTAACAAAACCCTCCCCTCATTTTAGTGAAGGATAAATCCTACACAAGGGGGGAGTCCCGATGACCCTAGGGGGAAGTGAGATGGAAAGTGAAGTAGTGGAAATATAACCCCCTATAGTTCAAATATGTAAATGAAGGGAGGCTTGAGGGGATGCCTTGTGGTTGAGGGAAGTTTCCAAAGGTCTCTAGTACCTGCACCAAAATGTTAGACCTTCCTGAGACACAAGAAAATACGAAGATAAAAGTTCGATATTCCAATGGAAAAGCAAGTGAAACTTGATGTCCTATATAGAAGAAATATATAATTATATAAATCAGCAAGTAAATGATAATCAAATCTGTTGAATAAGTCACTAAAAGTTTAGTTAAATATACAAGAGATCAATTAGTAATGACTTGTATAACTCAAGTGAAATAAGACAAGACTTTAGTAACAATCTAAGGTTTTTCAAATATGTTCTTGAAAGGATATTATAACATCCTTTTTTCTGTAGAAAAATATCGCTACAACTGAAAATTCCAACCACCAAAATTTACAAGTAAACAACCCAAAAGATGCACAATGACTAGTAGATTATTATGGCAACATTCTAGCAAATTCTGATAGTTGAAAAGAGAGAAAAAATGAAAGTTTGAGAGCAATTGGATGCATCCATAATGGATGTATATTTAATGTTATAAAAAAAGTAAGATATCCTTGGAAAAATAGGATGCCCTAGTGGCTCAAGCAAGCTATTAGAGCATAGAATTGATTCCACTTCAAATAATTTGAAAATCTCGTAAAATCACGTTACCCAATGCAAGTAATTTATTTCTCCAATGCAAATTTCAGATTAGTTCCTTTAACATATTGGGTAAATGGAGTCTTGGATGTGAGAGTTAGACCCACAATATCCCTATGGGTGTAATCCCTTTTACTCCCTAGAGCATGCAAATCAAACTAAGGTAAATGTAGGAGGGTGTACACCCTTGTACCCCTCCTAGCAACCTTGGCAAAAAGACTTATAAACTAGAAAAGAGATGAAGCTTGATGGACGGTGTATGAAATTATACTCCTCCTAGGGTTTCAACCAATTACACTATGAAACATGCAAAATAACTAAAAAATTGCATATTTTTCTTACCAATTCCAAGAGAGATGCAATATAAAACCCTAGTTCATCAAGCAATGTCCATTCATAAGCAAGAGAAAAAGTTCCCAAGAGGTGTGCACCACCTTATATACACAATAAACTAAGATAAAGAACCCAAATACATTTTCACAAGAGAGAGAGATCCAAATTTCCCAAAGAGGGCACAAATTTCAACCAAGTATCCTTCTCCAAATGGGAGAGCTATGTTGTAAAATGAAATGAAATGATTCTTATTTATACAAAACTCTTAAAAAGTGTTTGTCCACTAAACAAGGGTAAACCACAAAATAAGGGAGACATTTCCCTTTATTTCCCCCCTTTAAAAATTTAAAATTTATTTTGCACGTAAGAAAGCCCTAAAAAAAGCATGACGTCACCCTTCTAGGGAAACGTTTTAGCACTTGGAGCAAGTCATTGAGCTTGGGGATGAAATGTTGGGAATCCAAAGGCCTCCTTCTCATGCACTGGGGTCTTCTTCATCAAGACAAATCTTCTCCTCTTCAAAATATTCCAAGTGTTAACCATCAACACCACCACCACCAAACCCTAGCCCCAACAAGACGTCAAGCCCCAAGATGTAGCACTCTATCCTCCAAAGGAAACGAATTGGGGTTTTGAAGGGCTAGGAGAGGTCCTATAAGGCAAGCCTCCAAAGGCTACAATCATTATCCAATGTGCGGTCCATGGCATCCAACCTGTGGGCTTCTTTCCCCAAAGAAGGCCCAAGCTGAGCTTGTTCCTCCAAAATGTCCATCATGTTGGGTATGCGTTATATTCTTTGCACAAGTAGTAGTGTCTTTGCTATGCCGAGCACACAAGGGGTGCAGGGGCAACGCCCATGATAATTTTGTTTTTGCCTCGTGAAATGTGTCACATTTTTTCCTCGTTTTTCACATTGCCTCGATTTTCATGTCCATTGTTGGGCGATTTTTCGGCACATGGTTTTTTGCCGATGGTTTTCTATTTTCGGTTAAGGAATTAGGGTTGTTGACTAATCCAGGTCATTGGGTTAGGATTTTGGATGTCGCTAGCTCCTATATGTATATTGTATTATAAACAATGTATCAGTATGAATGAATATAGAGTATGTTGGTTTTCTCGGTTTAGGTTTCCAGGGGAAAAATCTCTATGTAATGTTTGTATTTTCCATTGTATATTTTCTATTCTTTTACTAAAAATTTGTTTGTAGTAAATATTGTACAAGGTTAAAATCTACATTTGGTATTAGAGCTTTGTTGGCTTCAGGGGGACACCTTTGTGGTCAAGGGTTTGGCTCGGGACTGTGATAAGCCTCGTTATAATGGGAGATCTATGGTATTGATTTTTTGGGTGAAAAGAAATGGTGAGCGATTCGAAAATGGAGATTGAGAAGTTTAATGGGAAAAATTTTGAGCTGTGAAAGCTCAAGATGGAAGATTTGTTTTTGGATAGAGATCAGTGGATCGTGGTAGATCCAAGTACTGCACCTACATGAACTTCAACAGATGACTCGAAAAATTTGGATCGGAAGGCGAAGAGCACAATCCGACTGTGTCTCTTAGATTCAGTATTACTGAATGTGTCAGAGGAAGATACAACCAAGGATTTATGGGATAAGTTGGGGAAGTTGTATCAGTCCAAGTCCCTAGTAAATAAACTATTCCTGAGAAAGAAGTTGTATAACCTGAGGATGAGAGATGGAGACTCGGTGGCAGAGCATTTGATCACCGTCAATAGTGTGGTAAGTCAGTNCTAGGGACTTGGACTGATACAACCAAGGATTTATGGGATAAGTTGGGGAAGTTGTATCAGTCCAAGTCCCTAGTAAATAAACTATTCCTGAGAAAGAAGTTGTATAACCTGAGGATGAGAGATGGAGACTCGGTGGCAGAGCATTTGATCACCGTCAATAGTGTGGTAAGTCAGTTAGTATCTGTTGAGATTGAAATTTCATATGAAGATAAGTGTATCAATTTACTGTGTTCTTTACCACTAGTTGTGGCCATAGGTAGTAATAAAATTTCCTTGAAGTTTGATGAAGTGGCCGCATCCTTGTTGTCGGAGGAAATGAGATGAAATAATATGGAAGGACAAAGCACATATGCATTATTTGCAAGAGGACGATCTCAAGAAAGAAATAGATCTAAGTTCTCAAGTGGGATATCTAATTCTAATGGTATATCTAAATCTCCCAAAAAGTTTGTAAAGGTATGTTGGAGATGTGGAAAAGAAGGGCACTGCAAGAAGCAGTGTAGATCCAAAGTTGATAAAAAGAAGGGATCTAAAGAATCTCCTTCTACAGAAGAAAAGAACTCCAAGGAAGAATGAGGGGATGTGTACTTGGCTTCTTCAAGCACACGTGAATATCATGAGGCATGGTTGGTTTACTCAGGTGAATCCTTTCATCTAGCTCCCCACATGGAGTGGTTCTATGAATATGAAAGGTATGATGGAGGTAATGTTTTCTTAGGTGATGATTCAAAAACCAAAATCAAAGGACGAGGAAAATTCAAGTTGAGGCTCATAGATGGAAGGATTAGAACACTTCCTGGTGTTTTTCACATCCTAGGTTTGGCCATAAATTTGATTTATGTAAGAAAAATGGACAATGCAGGGGTAAAAACAATACATGAAAATGAAACATGTAGGATGGTTAGAGGAGCAATGGTGTTGTTGAAAGGAGTTCAGTTTGGAACTCTGTATAAGTTGCAAGGAAGCACTATTAGTTATGGGTGTAATAGTTCTATTTTTCTTGATATTGGATTTGAAGAAGAAAGAACTCCTACAGTCTCTGGAGAAAAGGTTATGTCGTGGAATCAAAGACGGGGGCATATCATAGAGAAGGGTCTTCGACTACTACACGGTAAAGGTATGGTTGAAGGTATGTCTAACTGCTCTCTAGATTTTGATTTCTGTGAAAATTGTGTATATGGGAAGCAGAATTAGGTAAGATTCCCTTTTGGTGCAACGAGGGAAGAAGGAATTTTACAGCTAGTTCATAGTGATGTTTTTGGACCTGTATCAGTCCCATCATTGGAAAAATATATGTACTATGTCTCATTTATAGATGAATTCTCGAGGAATACTTGGATATATTTCCTCGGGAAGAAATCTGAAGTCTTTGACAGGTGTAAAGAGTTTAAGGATCTTGTTGAGAATCAAACAAAGAAAAGAATTAAGGTGTTGAGGATAGATAATGGCAGAGAGTTTTGCGGGAATAAATTTGAAGAATTTTGTAAGAAGTGTCGTATAACAAGGAAGAAGACTACTCCATATACACCTCAACATAATGAAGTTGCAAAAAGGATGAACAAGATGTTGATGGAAAAAGAAAGGTGCATTCTAAGTGGTGTCGGGTTAGGGAAAGAATTATGGGCAGAGGCAATGGGTATTGCATGTTACCTGGTCAACATATCACCCTCACCAGTGCTGGATGACAAGACTCCATAAGAGGTATGGACTGGTAAGAAACCTTCTCTCACACATCTCAAGGTATTTGGATGTGATGCATATGTTCATGTTCCAAAGGAAAACACGAGTAAGCTAAATAAGAAGGTTGAAAAATGTATCTTTATTGGATATAAAGATGGTCTCAAAGGTTATAAGCTTTGGAACCCAAAAAATAAGAAGGTAGTGTATAGGCGAGATGTGGTATTTAGATAAATGAAGGATGTTGTTAAACAGGAAGTCCTTCCAAGTAAGGAAGAAATAAAGAAAATAGAGTTTGATTTAAAGGATGATGAGTCAGACTCTACAAAAGAACAAGAATCACAAGAAGAAGATCCTCATACTCCAGTATTGAGGAGATGGTTCGAGAAAGAAGGCTACCGAAAAAGTATACTCCATATGATTTTTGTTCAAATTTTTCTTTGTCTATTACTGATGATGATCCTAGAACTGTCAGGGAGGCAGTGGATTCAGAGGATGGAAATCTTTGGAAAAGGGCCATGGACGAAAAAATGGCGACTTTGGATAAGAATGAGGCTTGGGATATAGTGGAGTTGTTGACTGGAAGCCCATTGGTAGAAAATGGGTATTTAAAAATAAGTTGAATGCATAAGGAAAAGTTGAGAAATACAAAGTTCGGTTAGTAGCAAAGGGTTATTTCCAGGTTGAGGGAATTGATTTTGGTGAGACTTTTTCTCCTATTGCCAAGTTAACCTCTACAAGATTTATGTTATCTGTTGTTGTTGCATTTGATTTTGAAGTGGAGCATATGGATGTGAAGACAACATTCCTACATGGGGATCTGGAAGAAGAAATCTATATGCAACCACCAGAAGGTTATGTTGTGAAGGGAAAGAAGGAGATTGTATGCAAGCTGAAAAAGTCCCTGTATGGTTTAAAACAATCACCAAGGATGTGGTATCAAAAATTTGATACTTATATGCAGAGACTTAGATTCACAAGAAGCAAAGAGGATCACTGTGTGTATTTTAAATTAATTGGTGATCATTTGATTTATTTGGTCTTGTATGTGGATGACATGTTGTTGATAGGAAACAACAAGGAGATTATCCAGGATGTGAAAACTCAGTTTTCCTCTAAATTTGACATGAAGGATCTCGGTGCTTCAAATTTCATTTTGGGCAAGAAAATGAAAAGAGATCGGAAAAAGAGGAAACTCTGGTTAAATCAGAGACAATATTGCAGAGGTTTAATATGCAGGAATGTAAACCGGTCAAGTTTCCTATTCATGTTGGTGTAAAGTTATATGTGGATCAATGTCCCGAGACACATGAAGAGGAGGAGGACATGTCTCATGTTCCATATGCGAGTGCAGTTGGAAGTTTGATGTATCCAATGGTCTATACTAGACCAGACATTGCACATGTAGTGGGAGTTTTGAGCAGGTATATGTCAAAATGAGGGAAGGAGCATTGGACAACAGTAAAAAGGGTTTTCAGGTATTTGCATGGCACCGCTAGCTATGGATTGTGCTACCAAGGAAGACTGGGATTTGACAGAGTGTTGGATATACATGGATTTGTGGATGTAGACTGGGCTGGAGATATGGATCGTAGGATACTCTACAAGTGGGTATGTGTTTAACCTGTTTGGAGGAGCAATAAGTTGGATGAGAAAAAGACAAGTTGTTGTGGCACTTTCAACTACAAAAGCTGAATACATGGCAGCCACTCATACAAGTAAGGAAGAAGTATGGTTACAAATATTATGCTCGGGTATTGGGTTGGTACAACAATATGTAAGGATAGATTGTGACAGTCATAGTGCAATTTTTCTGGCGAAGAACCCGACTTATCATTCAAAGACAAAGCATATTGATATTCAATATCACTTTGTGAGAGACATGGTTGAAGAAAAGAAAGTATTGTTGATGAAGGTGGACACTTTGAAGAATTTTGCAGATTCATTAACAAAATCTATGAGCACTGAGAAGTTCTCTTGGTGTAGAGGATCCATTGGCATTGTTGCCCTAGATTGTTGACTATGTAACCCTGTAACCCCCTGTATGCAAAGAAAACAGCAAGTGGGAGAATGTTAGGTATTTGTTATATTCATTGCACGAGTAGTAGTGTCTGCGTTGCATCAGGTGTGCAGGGTGGTGCCCCCGAGAATTTTTTTTGCCTCAGGAAATGTGTCACATTTTTTCCTCATTTTTCATGTTGCCTCGATTTTCATATCCATTGTTGGGCGGTTTTTCAGCACATGTTTTTTTGTCGATGGTTTTCTATTTTTGGTTAAGGAATTGGGGTTGTTGACTAAAACATGTCATTGGGTCCGGGTTTGGATGTCGTTGGCTCCTATATGTATATTGTATTGTAAACAATGTATGACTATGAATGAATATAGAATATGCTAGTTTTCCTGGTTTGGGTTTCCAAGGGAAAATTCTCTGTGTAATGTTTGTATTTTCCATTGTATCTTTTCTATTCTTTTACTGAAAATTTGTTTGTAGTAAATATTGTACAAGGTTAAAATCCACACATCAATAAGGTCCTTCAAAGACAAACAAGTTTTCCCTCCAAGGATATCAAGTCAAAGCACCATGGAATTTAAAATCACTTTTAATATAAGAGCCATCCAAACATGTACATCCAAAACTACCTCATCAAATTAAACAAGTTCTCAAAGACCCTATGCAATTTTCCAAGTTTAGGTATGGGAGGGTTGACAAGGTGACCTATTGGGTGATTCATTCCTTAGGTCAAGGAGTGTTTCCTAGGTGGACCGCTCTCTAATATATGTGGAGAAAATGAAGTGGATGGGGAAAAGACTTTTGGGCATGGGGTTCATGATGTACAAGGGTTTGCAGTGTCTAATTTATGGGTGCCTTTGTAGAGGGTGTGTTTCACCTTCATTTTCAATCCATCCTTTTTCCAAGCCCAGTTATTGCCATTAATTAATTAAGGTCTAGAACGACAGGGTACTCCTTATGGGTAAAATCAAGCTTGTAACACACTTGTGTAGATCCCTTAACAAGTGGGACATTATATNTATGTATGTATGTATGTATGTATGTATGTATGTATGTATGTATGTATGTATGTATGTATGTATGTATGTATGTATGTATGTATGTATGTATGTATGTATGTATTTTATTTTGCAGGTCTTTGATTTTTTAGGAGAAACATTTCGTTGTAATATCCCTCACCACAATAATATGAAAACAATAATTTTATTGTTCTCAAGACCTATTTTGGAGAGCATATGGAAGGTTATGATTTGGATTTTATCTTTTTCCAGCTACATTCCCTCTGGTCCTTCAGACCCTTCTTCCCATGAAATGAGGGGCAATTCCTTCTTGGGTTAGTACACCTGAAAATCCCAAAATATAGGGAGATGAGAGGATGAAGTGTGGAAAATGATATGTATGATCGGGAATGGCACGATGACTTGTCAATGGGAAATCCCAGTATCAAACCCATCCCTAAGGGTGACCACTTACTAGGGCACAATGTCAACCACCAAGGTAAAACAAGGCAAAAAACATAATTTCCAAGAAAACGTTACATAATCAAAAGTAGTTCAAAATGAAACATACTCAAAATGCCTCAAACATTATAGCGACACTTACCAAAATACCTAACTTGTACCTCATGGAGAAATACCCATTGTCTTTCCAAATCAAGTTGATTTAGTGAATGCCATCATTATGAAATGAGGTGGTGTGGTGGTGATGCCGGTCTTTGTCTGTGCAAGTGGATGCTCTCATCTATCAGTCTCTCAGTACTCCATGTATGAAACCTGAGGGAATTGAGACATAATCTCCTTATTTATCCCTAGAAATAGGTGACAACAATCATCTCATTTCTTACATAACCCTCCCTAAAGAACTAAGTCATCCAAAATTTCCTATACCTTGCCTTCTATAGAAATATTGTAGAATTTTGTAGAGCTTCTCTTATCCTATAACATTCCCACCTGGGCACACAATTATCTCTCTATATCATTGGGTGACTATTTCAGAGCACCATGGGAGATGGTTTCAACAGGAGGGAACCCACTAAGCCCTCAAAAATATATGACAACCCTAAATTGTTGAAATTTTTCAAAGGATAAATTGGCTAGGGTATTTTGAAAGGTTAAGAGACTTTGATGATGAGATAGCCTTAGAATTTGAACTCAATTTCAAAAATATTCAAGTTTAGGAATACATAATTGCAGTAAGATCTCCTTCATCAGTAGAATATCCATCTTATTAATGGACCTCCCTTGGGGCAAGGAAGAAATACAGGATGCCACTAGTGCTAAAAAAATGTTCTTCCACACAAATGAGAGGCCCCATGAAGAAAAAATGGAATAAAGAGAGAAAACCTCCCTCACCCTTTGCTAGAAGTGGCCTATCACATGATCAAGTATATCACATTTGAGTGGAGGATGAGTGTAGTATATTCCTATCAGTTCAGTCTCCTTTACCAACTAAGGCACTATTACAATCAAGAACCAACCAACAACCTTAGCCTTCCTTACTTCCTCCTTCAATCCCCGAAGGAGATGAGTACCAAGGCGAAGAAGGGGAAACATGAGTTTTTGTCCTACCATGGACTCATCAATATAAAGTATTAGATTTCTTGAGGAATCTGAAACATAGAATTTTTTGGGAAGAATTTGTAGATATGGAAAAACAAACATTTTTGGAGATACATGAAAAAATGATGCAACCAAGTCAAGAGAAAGGAGAAGAAGAAAATGTTGAGAAACCTAAGAAAGAAAGCATACCAAGGTATTCAAGACACCAAGGAAATATAAAACTAAAAGTAGAAAAAGAGGACAAAGAAGTGGTTGATAGTCTGATAGCATTGAGGACACCATCTATCAGCCCTTTAAAAATCGCAGGTGTTGAACTTGTTTAGCCTAGAAGAAGGAGATTCTACTAGATCATAAAATGTCAAAAGTAAGGGAGTCCAAAATTGATTACCCCCCTCTCCACTCTAATTAAAATTGAGGAAATAATGGACTCCCCTAGTCCAAAAAAAACTACAGAAAACAAAGGGCCCTCTCTTTTGTGTGGAATAACATTTTCATAGTCCACTCATCAACAACCCTAGGAGAAAATCCATTGGCAACATAAGGGAGATCCAAGACCAAAACACCAACATAGCAGCTCTATGCTACCTTACTAGAATTTGAAATGTTGATACTGAGAGGGGGGTGAATCAGTATCAAGTACAATTTAAAAACATTTTTCAACTTATACTTAAACCATTCAATTATATCCAATGAGCAATGCACAATAGTAT
>JASDQU010373116.1:88543-99368 GCA_032191745.1 Picea mariana
TCCATCTTTAGATTCAATAAAATTTTCAATGGCCCAATGTTGTAAGGCTTGGACAATATCTTCCATATTAATTCCTTCCGATGGAGGAGTCATTTTTTTGACAGGAGGAGTGCTCTTATCTTTCTTAGATTGGAATTTAAAAACATTCTTAGCATTAGAAGAGCCTTCTCCATTGTGCTTCTTCAAATCAACCAACTCATTGGATAATTTCTTGACAATTATCTAGAGGGATTCCATGTCCATAGAATCAATATATATTTATTTCTTCTGAAGACTTGGTAACAATGGCTTTGATATTAGTTTTAGTTTTATCCTTTGAGGATTCATCTCCTAGGTTTCCCTTCAAAATTAACATATTCTTTTCAATTTTGAGGGCCTCTTAGAAGGTTGCTTCCAGGGTAGCTTTCTCTGTTTTTTTAACAATTATTGCCATGGACATGGGACTAGCAGAAGTATTAAACTCAATGGTGACATCCTCAGTAGGTTTGGAATCTCTAGGAATCTACTTAAGTAAAGAAAGGAAATGTTGATTGATATATTTAACTTTTTCATTGGTATCCATTTTAATTATTGAAATATCTAAGACTAGAGTAGCTTTCCTTTTGTATTCCCCGAATTTATTAAGGAAAATAGTCTCGAATATTCTCCATCTAGTAATAGAGGCTTCTTCCAAAGAGTAGAACCAGGTTGTAGCTTTATTCTCAAACATATCATGGAAAAACCGACATACGACATCTTCGTTTCAAACATTTTGGAGCCTTATGGCCGATAGGAACTTCTTAACGTGGTCTTCGGTTGAGTCTTTTCTATCAGGATCAAATTTGTGGAGAAATGTTTTAGGATGTTTCAGCATGTCATGGAGTTTCCTAGGTATAGTGACTGCATCTAGAAATAACCAAGGTTCATAAGGTGGGGGGTTATGGTTGTTTCCAAACATAAATTGAGGGTTATAGAGAACCAGTTGTAGGTGCTCTTCTCCTTCAGACTCATTTTCTATTTGATCTTCCTCTTCAAGATATTCTTCGAATTCATCCCTTGGTGTAAGATATGGAGAGTTTGGTGGAGAGGGAGGTATACCACCACTTCCAATGAGCAAGAAAATTTTAATCTCAAAATTGGAGAGTTCCAAGAAGTACTGTGAAGTAGGAGGTAAATGATACTCTGGGGTCTAGACGGTTGGATGTTCCTGGTAAGTAAAAGAGTGGGGGAGGAATGTTTTTTTGATTGGTTGGTTTTCTTGACCCTGGGATAAAAAATATTCAATGGGTGGTTGGCTAGTCTATCTAGTCCACTATCTGGTTAGGACACGGTCAATGCTTTCRTAGGATTCTTTGATTATCATGTGGAGTTCAAGTATAGTGAATTGGCACGAGCTCGGGGATGAAAAGTTAGCTTTGAAGTGGAATGGAGTGTGTTGAGTGGTAATTTGAGTGGGTCTGTTCACAGAGTAAGACTAGGGATGTAAAGCATGCTCAAGGCAAGGTTGAYAAGAATCACTAGGCTAAGCTATGCTAATGAGCGAGATAGAACAGGTAGGGATTTGAGATTTCTTTGCAGCCATTCAAATCTATGGCCCTTCTTCTAGCACCATTTATGTTGAAGGGTCCAAAATTCTCGTTCAATTAGGTAAGGGATAACACCCAATGGCAAGTCTCAATTAGAATCACTCTCATTTTGGATGGCGTTTCTGACTAATATATTGGCATGGTTTCCAAAATAAATCTACTATCTAAATATGAATTTGAGAACCAAAGGTTCTTAGATGAATTAAAATCTAAAATTAAACTAAATTGATGTTGCTTGTAGTTATTCTAAGATGCAATCCTCAACTAGACTAATCCTATCATGATCAAGAGCTAACAAAAGGAGATTGAATACAATTAAGAAAAATATTCTTTTGAATTAGAAATAGTTCATGAATTCAAAAGGAATGTAAGAAAAACAATATTATTAAGAAAACAATAGAAATTAGTTGTTATTGTTTTCAACAATATTATAACTGCATTCAATAAAGGAAACTATGACAATTTGAGCATACATGAACATTGCAGAAAAAATTCATACATATGAACATGAGATACTCGAATTAGAACAAATGTATTGAGAATAATCTATAATACATTCACCACAATCACAACTCCAAAAAATGTCTCTTGCTCTTCATTAAAATGAGTAATAGTACAACCTACAATGCAAAGCACAAAAGTCCTTCTTTCCTTACATTCATCTCTTTTATAGAATATGAAGAGATGCATTTCAAATTCTATATCTTTTAAATTGTTAATGTATAGTTACGACGCTTCAGTTCTCATTCTTGATTGGGATATTATAATGAGTAAAAAAATGATTACAATGCAATGTTTAGTTACAATGATCAAGTGAATTTTGGCGGTTGCATTTTGTCGATGAAACTTCTCCATATATTGAAGTCCTCGAGTATGGCCTCTACTCTATTTAACTAAATCTTTTCAAGCTCTATCTCCCTGTCATAAATCGGACTTATGACTTTTTCTCTTAAAAMATCCTCTTCTTACTRTATGAAAACTTCAGTTGATGCAATTAACTTAATTGGTAATATAAGTTGTCAATTTTCACATGCAACTCTATGTGACTAATTTTCAAACCTAAAAAWTGCTTCTTAAT
Organism: Picea mariana; assembly: GCA_032191745.1. Lineage (NCBI taxonomy): Eukaryota > Viridiplantae > Streptophyta > Pinopsida > Pinales > Pinaceae > Picea > Picea mariana. The sequence continues at coordinate 91,187 of JASDQU010373116.1, forward strand.
GATTTAATTATCACTGAACAACTTTACACTGAAATTATTGACTRAAAACATATGCAGTGGAAACAACAAGATCAGATATGAATTGTCAATACATAAGATATACAATAATTATGTTCTGTAAATTTATCCAATCCTTCAAATCTTAGGAAAAAAATYAATCCTATCAACTAATACAATATCACCAAATATAAGGACAACCTTGTCCTTCCAAAACAAGAGAATCTAAGGACAACCCTATCCTTCTAATAAATAAATAAAAACCAAACCTAAACTATATTTTGGAAATATCCTCTTCCCACAAATATATTGTTGACCACCTGTACGACTTGCTGAGGTCACCTGACGTCAGCCTATATGGACATGCTCCTGCCCATAAGAAATTGTACCGATGTACACAACTATTCTCACAACAACATGCATATGTACACGACTATTCCCACTGCAACCCACGTACATGTACAAAAACCTGTACGAACACTTCGTACAACTCGCTCCACTCATAAATATTCTTCCTTCTATGGGTTCCTCTCTCTCCCACACATGCAGTGTGATTTTCCCTACCAAGAAAATAAGATAGAGAGTCCTCAAACCTAGGCCATATTTTCCACCCTAGCTGAATTTCCCTTCGTTGAAATCACCAATCCTCCTAGAACAAGTGTAGACTCACTTATGCTAGCTCCATCATGTCTCCACACATTCTACATTATGTGTAATGTCACAATAACCTCTCTTATTTATATAAAATCCTTAGGGTTCAACATAGAATCCCCTCCACAAGTCAACATCAAATAAGGCTTTCCTTGTGAGTGTGAAGCCCCAACACAAGCCCACAAATCCCATCACCAAACCCATGAATCCCCAACTCAAATCCAAGGAGGTTTTCACCAAACTGAAAGTGTGATGTGGTTCCCAGGACGATTCCCACATGCCAAACACCTAGGGTCATGTGAGAATACATGTCTGAAGCTACAAAAAGMAACACACCCTCTTAGCGAGGAAGGTATTCTCACCACACTCCACAAGTGGGAATGCCTCTTGATGATACAAAATCATCAACACTCCCTCTTAGCRAGGGAGGCCTTCCATCCTCCATCATCACCTTGAAGTATCTTTATCTCCCATACTAGATCTGCTACCACAACTACTCTCTAATTTTCCCGATCAACTGCTCCCTCTATCGCTGAAGAAAAMTCCTTCTCTCCAGTCCTCTTGATTGGTTTCATCCTTGGTCACTGAAGCAAATCTTGTTGTCTGACATGATCCCATCCTAGAAGACATCATGCTTCYAGAAGCCTCCTGCCTCTGAACCTACTGTGCAACATGCCTCGCCATATCAACCCATGACACCATATTGACAATCTTGGAAGATGCCTCTCTCCCACCCGGACCTAAAGGTTGGTTCCCACTGAATGATCGAATCTCCCACTCAGCCTCTTTATTACCTCTGAAGTTGGACTCCCTCTAAGTCTCCTAACTCCCTCTGAATCCACTGACTCCCTCTGAGTCTACACAACCTTTAGAGCTACCTACTCCCTTTCCACTATCCTCCGCATTGTCCTAGGAGTTTTCTCCTCCCTACTAGATCTTGAGGGCTGACTCCCTCTAAAATCTATCTCTCTCTGAGCTGGTACTAGTTGTGGGGCCACCTCCCTCACCACTCATGGAGCTACTTGATCCCTCTGTAAATGTGTTGTTGGTGCGGCCACCTACCTCACAACTGGTGGAGCCACCTACTCCTCATTTGTCTCTCTTCTCCTGCTGGTCACATAACGCTTAGGATGGACCTCTCTAACTCCAAGAACCACTTTTTATCTGAAGATAGGTCCTCTAGGCATAAACAACACTTGGCTAACTTAAAATAATATGTGGTACCCCTTTCTCTAAATCTCTCAGAATAAGAGAATACTCCTTTTGAGTTCTGACACCCACAACACATTTGACACCCTCATCAACTCTCTTGACTCTAATCGAAACAATATTGTACCATATCTTCATATTGCATGCTTGAATCCCATGTCAAGCTCCATACACAAGTCTGGGCCAATTTCTGTGAAAGTGTCAAACAAATCTCTAGCACTTTTCATATGGAAAAATTATATGTTATCCACCAACTAAGTCCCCCTGATGGAGACTATACTTGAAATGGCAGAGACCAACAAGATATTCCTCTGGAACATGTCTGCAACCTCATCAACCTTTGTTGTTGATGATTGTTTCTTTCTTCCCTTTCCCCTTTGGCATGGACACTATGAAGATAAATGACCATAGTCATGACACGCAAACCATATGTGTCCTCCCTATACACCAACCAAGTCTCCTCCTGAACAATCATTCTATATCCTATCAACCCTTGGCAACATCTCTTGTGCACAGATCCCCTGCACAAAAGGATCCCAAGACATGTGAAGGCCTACCATTTGAACATCCAATAACACTTGTCCATCCCAGAATAACATTTCATAGTCCTACTTCTTAATCCTTGAGGTTGAGAACACACTCCTGGCACCCATAGCGCATTTTCCACTCGCAACACACCCCATGACTCCATCTGGAATACTACTGCTCTAGATCCCTGTACTACATGTCTAGTCCTCCTACCAATCTCCTTGTACATACCTGAGTCAGAAATTGTGAAACTCATGAACAAATCATGTGTCGTTGTCTTTCACTGTATAAGAAACATGCAATCCTCCAAGGCAAGCATCCTTCTTCCCCAAGTCACGACCATCTAATGAATGTATTCCCAAGTACATCATCCAAGTCACCAAAAACTATTTGATTCTATACAGGCTATCACTAATCATGTGTCCTTGTATGAACAATCCCAATATGCGGTTGGACACTCAATATAGTCCACTCTATAACTTCACAACTCATCTCTGTAGTGTCCTCATCCTCCTGGGTCAAATACTTCATACATTTTCATACCTCAATAATGTGCAACTCTTTGAACCAATGAAGACTCTATCTCATCAACCTATGATACACATGAAACTATCTTATCTGTTTCAAAGCATTCGAGTTGCACCCATCGCAACTCACTATGACAAGTCACCAAAATTCCATCCACAGAGTTGAAAATCTACCACACAACATACTACTGTGATTCGGGCTCTCTGCCAATCCACCAGAACTCCAAACCTTCCACACCATCGAGCTGCAATAGCCCACAACTCCTCGCCTGGATGGTATGCTCCATGTCTCAAACTAGATACCATCTAACCTATTGCCACTTGCAACTGTCACTGTATCTCCCTCTCAGAGCTAACTCCTCAACTCCCTCAAAGTTGTCACCTATGACCTCCCCAGAACAAGCACAAGAACAAGAATAACACTCCTCCATTGTTGTATCCAAATGTGTCTCAAGATTATCCACTTCTCTTTAGATCCCAAGCTTTGCTACCATGTCAATTTTCACATGCAACACTATGTGACTAATTTCAGATTTGAAAATTTATTCCTGGTGATCTAACTATCACTTAAAAACTTTACACTGAAATTATTGACCGAAAATATATGCATTAGAAATAACAAGATCAAATATGAATCATCAATACACAAGAGACACAATAATTTTTTTATGTAACTTTATCCAATCCTTCAAATATGAGGACAAAATCTAGTCCTCTGAACCTATACAATATCACCAAATATGAGGACAACCTCGTTCTTCCAAAACAAGAGAATCCGAGGACAACCTTGTCCTTCCAATACAAAACAGAAAACCAAACCTCAACTGTATTATGGAAATATCCTCTGCCAAAAAATATGTTATAGACCACATGTACAACCTGTTGAGATCACCTGACATCATCATGTACGAACCTGCTCCTGCCTAGAAGAACTTGTACAGATATATGCAATTGTTCTGACAACAACCTGTGTATGTACGTCATTATTCCCACTGCAACTTGCATACATGTATGAAAATTTGTACGAACACTTCGTACAACTTGCTCCTCTCGTACAACTTCTTGATTTTGTAGTTTCCTCTCTCTCCCACACGTGCGGTGTGATTTTCCCTGCCAATAATAGGATATATAGAGTCCTCAACCCTAGGCTAGATTTTCCACCCTAGCAGAATTTCCCTTTGCTGAAATCACCAATCCTCCTAGCACAAGTGCATACTCACTTAGGATAGCTCCATCATGTCTCTAAACATTATACATGATGTGTAATGTCACAATGACCTCTCTTCTTTATATACAATCCTTAGGGGTCAACATAGAATCTCCTCCACAAGTCAACATCAAATTAGGATTTCCTTGTAGGTGTGAAGCCCCAACAAAATCCCACAAAGCCCATCACCAAACCCATGAATCCCCCACTCAAATTGAAGGAGGTTTTCACCAAACCAAAAGTGTAATGTGGTGCCCACGCTGATTCTCACATGCCCAACACCTAGGGTCATGTGAGAGTACCTCTCCTAAGCTACAAAAATCAACATAAGCTTGATCTCTAATATTTTTGTATCAAATTCCTCCATTGCATCAATAGTTCTCATGCTCATATATCTCCTTCTTTCCATGTAATCCACCAAGGTTTGGGTTGATGATGCTTTATTGAAATCTACTAGAGGATCCATTCTAAAATTGTTCAATAAATTTACTTGATTCCACCCATAATCCTCTGCATGTTTCACTGACTTGTTCATGGGTGCCTTTGATATCTTTCCTAATTGACATCCATGTATTGAGTAGCATGGGATCTTTGATCCATTGTCTTTTAGTATACATTGGCAAAGTGTGAGATGGATTTTTAGGAGAGTATTTCCATTCTATGACTCTAATATATGCCTCTTAGGATTTATTGTATTTATCTTGTATGCTTTCCATATGTAAGTCGAGCTTGAGCTGATCAAACTTATTCTTTTGTATCTTATCCAACATGCAAAAAAAATTCTTATGTAACTCCTTGAGTTATTCATTGGCTCTTGTGGCTTTTTCCTTGATTATTTCTAGGATGAAACTTTCCTTTTTGCTTTCCTCCACATCCTTTTCTAGGAGATAATTTTCCTTCTATAACTTTCAGACTTGTTCTTCAATCTTTTCATTATATGCGATAATTTCTAATTGTTCACATTTGAGTCTCATGACTTCTTGATCATGTGTGGCTTTGATTTTCTATGTTTCTTCATGGTGCATCATTTGGTTTAGATTGATCTTCTTCTCAAATTTTGTTGTTAAGTCCCTTTTATAAAGTAGCAGTTGCTTCTCTAGTTCTTCCCTTTGCAAGCATTATGTTGTTGTTGCTTCCTTCCTGAATTCATTGGCCACAATTTCCTTGATCGTATCAATAATAGTTTCTAGTTCCACTATTCTTTATTTTGTTGTATCAAGAGCTTCTGCAACTTCATAGACCGACATAACATTCGCACCAACAAAGGCATTGTGTGATGATGCTACTTGTATTGAATTATCTTTGGGATCCAKTCCTGCTTTCCATTTGATAACTCATTCTATTGTTCCATGACTTGTATCAGTCCCTTATCTCTTCCTCTTGGTCATCCTTTTTTCAACGRCCTTAATTTTTGGATGTAGTAATAGTCACCTACAACAATAATTGTTCCTTCAATTTCTATCCTTGTAGATGTGACCAAAAGACTACCTGGAATGGATGCCATGGGAGTGCATTCCTCCAATGGAGCAGTGAGTATGCTTATGTCAGGAGTTGTTTGCAGAAATATGCTATYTTTCTCTAGCCCCTTCTCCTGGAATTTGGCATCATTTCTTTTATCTTCATATTCTTTATTTYTTCTTTATTCCCCTGCTTTTCTTGTATCTATTGTTTATTCCTTCTCAAGCTCTGTATCAACTGATTTTTCCCTGTTATTTCCCTTAGTGGAGGGATTTTCACCTTTTTTATTTTCCATCTCGATCTATTTTTTCTCCGCCTCGATCTTCTTTCTCTGTTGATATCTCTTTTTGGCTTCCTCAACTTTTCTTACTCTTTCTTCTTCCTTGAGCTTCTTTTCAGGTTCTTGAGCCTCCAGTCTTTCTTTATCCTTCTAGAGTAAGGATTTGAACTATTCTATCCTCAATATATTGTCTTCTTCTTCCTCTTTCTAAATCTTTTCTCATGTTGTTTCAATAGTAAGTCTATCTATCACCTCTTCAAAATACAAGGCTCCCATGAAGATATCTTCTGCAAAATTGGGTTGATGCATTACATGTGGTGCTAATTTGATAACCCTCATATGGTCATACACCATATTTTGAGGTTCATTCCCTTTTTGGTTTGCAACACATATACATAATTATTTAATGGCTTTAGCCTCCTTATCATCCTATTTTTTATTTAGAAGAGAAAATTGGCCTATGTGGAGAGGAAAATTGGGCCAATATATTTTATTTTTCTCCGATAAGTAGGTAGTGGACCCTTTTTCTACTATATGGTATGCCATCTCTCATGCCAAAAATTTATCAGGGAGTACTTGGGTAACAAATGTGGTGGTCATGTGGCCCCAAATATCCTTACGAAGGTACAATATTTTTTCATATACCAGTCCCTTGTTTCTCTCAAGGATTTGATAGCCCCTGGGGATATCCTTTGTGGGTGAATGCCAAATATGGCCTTATGTAGGGGAGAAAAGAAGTAATTGCACGACTTGTAGAAAAGTTATTTGTATTTAAATTCCCACAAATGAGAATAATAAACATGGATTGGGATCTGATCTATGCTCCAAGCCCAATTAAATGCATGAAATTTGTTGGCTACACAAATTGCATTTATAAGGTAGGTCGACATATAAAAACCATTATTTTTCATACCTCAAGGATCCCAAACTTGTTTCATAATGTTGAATGATAGGATGCTAGCCTAATTGAATGTTTTTCCATTCTTAGCCATTGTGTAGGCCATCGGAAACCATTCCATTCGTAAGTGGGTTCTAGTCTCCTCGTCATAGAGTCTGCAAATCATTGTGTTTAAGATCCTGTATGGGTCTTTTAGATACCATGCCAGGACATCTCTCCCCTTTATTCAATGAAAATTCTTCATAAATGAACCAGTCTTCCATTATAGTTTTGAATTCGTTGTGATCGACTCTGAATTTGTCCAGGAATGATTCATATAGTGCAATAGTGGGTTCTAGGGTTTTATACCAAACCCTGATATCTTCTACCTCGAGAGATGCAATCATAAGACATGAAGAATTTACTATCAACCTTGAGTCCTTTTGCAGATGTGAAAAACACCATTTTGTAGCATCGTTGTAGGAGAAAATTTATGGATGAGAAACCACAGTGTGAATGCCGCTTTTTTGGATATTTTTGTACTCGTTGATGTCTTCATTGTCAGACGGGAAATCCTCATTTTGGAACATGTCATGAATTTCATAGTAGTTTGGATGATGCTCCCTTCCATAATTACTATTCATATCAGAAATATTGAGAGAATCTAGTCCATGAACAAGAGTGGGAACATCAACTATTTGAGTTTTCCCTTTCCTAGTTTGCATCCAAGACATTTTGTGCCTGTTTATATTGTCACATCAAACGAAGTTAATTCAGCATCAAAATATTATAGAGAGTGATGATACATAATAATTTTCAAAATACTTACCTCTAACTCCAAAGACTATAGCTCAAAGCACAAATTACTCGGCTTTTTCAACAATGTCGTTGGTGTGTTTCTCGTGGTATTACATTCAAGTAAGGTCTATTACTCCTTTACAGGGTTATAATATTTCACAAATTACCCAAACCTTGTGTAATTAATGCAAAACGCGTTACAACTCTGACTTGGTCAGAGTTATACAATGTGCCATAAATATTTCTTGTATACACCTCAGTGGTTATTATCGTTCTTGTATCATCGGGGAGGTGGAGTTAATAAGTAGAGGAGATTGTCAATATCATCGTCAAGGAAATGTAATGCAATGCTTAGTCGGTAAGGATGGCAAGGTAATTTTCTGACGATGAAATACTTACATTAGTGAGTATTTTCGAAGAAACTGCTGAAGGATTTCAGCAATATTATGGGATTTACGATTGGACTACTTAGGAAAAAAATTTCCCTTTCATTTAAATCCATAATATTAAAAACTTACGTGTAAGGTCAAAGAAAGGGGTAAATTTTAACAATTGATATGTAGTCATTAAGCAATGGATTGATCTGGGTCGTTGAATAGTTCTAATGTTGGATCGTCGACAATTTGTTTTGAGTGATTTCATCATCAACA
>JASDQU010373117.1:2182-20597 GCA_032191745.1 Picea mariana
TAGCTGCCTCCTCTTGGTTTACACACCTCAACAATAAACCTATGGGATTTTTCTAGAACAACAAGTTATCATTGATGCAGAAATTTATAGGTTTGAGCTTCAAAGCCCTTCTTTGAGTCTTTGTCAAATCTGATGGGACTGATAAAGTTTGCAGAAACTGAATAATATGACTGTACCATTTGCAATCAGCTAAATGAGCTGAAACCTGCATTCCCTCACCTTCTTTGTTCTATGAAGACAGAACATTTTCTGCATCAATACTCATCAGATTTATTTCAAGCAGCCTGCAATTTTCCTCTGCCAGGAGTTTGGCAAGGCCCTGACCTTTCACTAGTTTTGCTGGTTTGATTTCAACATCGAATTCAATCAACCTTGCTATCCACTTACTCCTTTTGCCATCAATGTCGGGTTGGACAAGAACATCTTTAACTGAACTGGAGGGAACAAAAGCTATTACCTTTGCCTGACGAATGTAGACCCTGAAAGCTTTCAGTGACTTGACAAGTGCATATGCTTGTTTCTCCAACAACTCATACTTTACCTCTGCGTCCCTCAAGACCTTACTGAAGAAGGCAACCGACTGCTCCTGATCCTCAGCATTCTTTTGCAAAAGTACCGCTGTGATTGTATCACTGGAAGCAAATGAAAAAATGTAAAATACCTTGGAGAAATTGGGGCTGATCAAAACAGGGGTAGTTGTGATGGCTTCCTTAATGGCATTGAATGAATGTCTGGCTGCTTCAGTCCATTTTACCTCAGAGTCCTTTCTCAACATAGTAGTGATATGCTTCATTAGTTCAGCAAAATTTACTATGAACCTTCTGACAAAGTTAATCGTCCCAAGGAAAGACTGAATGTCTTTCTTTGATCTAAGAAGAGACAGATTTTTAATTGCTTCTACCCTCTTTGGGTCAATCTTAACCCCATCAGCTGAAACAATATGCCCAAGAAATTTCCCCTCCTTAAGTGCAAAATTCGATTTTTTGGGATTAAGAGAGATGTCATACCTTCAACATTTCAGAAATGTCCTTCTTAAGTGCTGCAAATGAAGTTCGTGGCTGCTTGAGAAAACAGTGATATCATCAAGATAAATCAGGACAAATTTATCTTTCTCTCCAATGAAAGAAATGTCCATTGCCCTTTGGAATGTCACTCCTGCATTCATCAATCCAAAGGGCATCTTCTCATACATAAACGTACCCCATGGAGTGGTAAAAGCGATCTTTTCTTGTCTTCCGTATGGACAACAATCTGATTGTATCCGGAAAACCCATCAATAAAGGACATCACCTTTGATCCTGACACCTTCTGCAAAATATGATCCATTTTAGGCAGAGGGTAGTTGTCTTTCCTAGAGCACTTGTTCAAATTTCTGAAGTCGACGCAGAGTCTGATCTCCCCATTCTTCTTCCTAACCAGCACAAGATTCGCAATCCATTCTGAATACCTTAGAGGAATGATAATGCAGACATCCAACAGCTTCTTAATTTCCCTTTCCATTGTAGGCAGCAACAAAGGGTTGAAGGATCTAAGCTTCTGCCTGAATGGTTTGGTGTCTTTATTCAAGGGAATCTTATGTTGAATCACTTATGTGTCAAAAGTCTTCAAGTCATCATACTGCCAAACAAAGATGTCTGCAAATTCCTTTAGCAATTCTCCATAATCAGCCCTTCGTTTTTCAGTCAAATGTGAGGCCAAGTTGACATGTTTAGGATCTTGCTCACTGTCCACATTATACTGCAAAACATCTGAATCTTTCTCCCCGCTTTGCAATTTGACAGCCACATCATTGTTATCGAACAACCTTTCCAACGAGACCAAACCTTTAGGAATTATGTTGGTGGACAACTGAACTATTTCATGTGCTGCGATTTTTCTTTTGAACTTTGGCTCATCAACTTCATGGTCATGTTCATTCTCGTGATCAATCTGCAGATCTGTAAACTCATCTATCACTGCAAGGAATCTAGTGAGTTCAGCATCGTCTTCTAAAACCTTCCAAAATTTTACATTATCAGGGATAGAGGGCCTATATTTAACTTGAATTTCGTAAGTTAATTTATGAGGCAGAGGGGGTATGAATGCACAAGCAGACACAGCCAATGAGTCAACCAATTCATTCATTTCTCTAGGTACAAATGAAATTTTAAAATATACAAAATTTTGAATTGCCTTCAACACTTCATCTCTGTATGCCTTCAGCCTTACATGCTTGGCTTGAAAGGACTTATTCATCTGCTGAATAATCAAATCTGCATCTCCAAACACCTGTAATTTTTTAATGCCCTTCTCCTTGGCTGTAAGATTATATATATATATATATATAATCTTATTTACATTCATCTACCTTTTTCACAAGGTCCATTCACATCACACATTCACATTATTGAGTTTGCCATAGTTCTTGGCTAGTATAGTTATTTTTACAAACTGGGGGAAACAAGGTGTTACATAAGGTTACTGGGAGAGGTACATCATGGATGAATCTACCCTGTTGGAAACTATGATGACCAGTACATGAGATGGATTAATTTGCATCGGAAAAAAGATCAAACAGTCCTGGAGTACACTACCATGTTTCATACCTTGCGCTCAAAGTTGGGTATCAAAGACTCCGAACGACACCTATTTTTTAAGTATCGCAGTGGTATGAATAGGTACATCCAAACACAGATGGATTTCTTGTACATCTCCTCACTGGAAGTTGCTTATTGATATACAATCAAAATTGAGCAGAGATTCAAGCAACAAAGTAAGTGGGAGTTTGGGTTTGAAAATACGCTACAACATAATCATGGCAAAGGCAACCCCAACTCACAAAACAAAGGACAAAAAAAGGAATGTTAACCTTAAGAGATCTAGTCCAAGACATGGGAAAAAAAGGGTACCGAGAAGTCTAAGAAAGACATCGGAGGGTGGTGTGAGTTCCACAACAACCCCTGGCACAACACTGATGAATTTCACTCAAAACAGTCATTGGTGGTCGAGCTCAAAGAAAAAGAATCAAAACTTGACTTGGAACCTGATTCAAAGAACAATAAATGGAAACAAATCATCGATGTAGAACCCACTACTACCATCATAGCCACAACAATACAACAAGAAGAACCAAAGGAGCTTGAGGAGGGGGAGCGCCTCTTCCACTCATAGATGTGCGTAAAGGGGACCCAACTGCATTTCATTGTTGAAAGCAAGAGTTAGAAGAACATGATCTCAACCAAGGTTGTAAAGACATTGAAGTTTACAATGATGCCACACCCCCAACCATACAACATCCTATGGTTGAGTCGGGGATGAGACATCCGTGTCAGCCAGCAATGTCACTTTTCCTATGGCATCAACCCCTTCAAGGATGAGGCAGTGTGTGATGTTTCCCCACTTGAATTCTATGATGTTCTCTTAGGACAACCATATATGTGGAAACGTCACACTATCTATGAGTCCTGGCCCTGCAGTGTCATTTTTATTATGGGAGGTCAACTCTATAGGGTACTAGAGGTAGCTCCAACTAATTCCGTTTTATTTATCTCGAAAAAACAATGCTGCAAAGTAACATCTCATACCACAATTTTTTCACTCTACACAATCTAGTTAGAAGGTGAACAAAAGGTCACTGCAACCACTACATCCTCAGCCCAAGAAGTTTCTATCTAGCAGAAGCAAGTCAACAAGATTGTAGAGGAGAAAAAAGAGAATGAGTGTCTTCCATATGTTCAACATAACTCAATTGGCCACGACCCTTTTCAGATGTGCTTGGGGTTCCAACCATTAGCCCCCAACATTGATATAAGTCTTCTTGCTACATATTCAACGATAGAGTCCTCCCATACTCAAACCAAGGAATATCATGCATCCATATCTATTGAATGGAGCCAACACCTCCAACAGGTTCATGGCATCCTTCCATAGACAAAGTACAAGTAGGACATTTACTTCAACAAGAAAAGTGGCTCACCAAGGTTCAGATTCAGTATAAGTTTCTCCATCTCCTGAGGGAACTTGACACAATGGGGACCATTGTAGCTTCCTAAGGGGTGAGGAATGATTCAGGTGGATCTAAGTGGCCATCAATATTTTCCACTAAATCAACATTTAAAACATATGGTTTTGATAAACCATGATATTCACCCTTTTGATGGGGAATGGAATGTAATTCCATCTTAATTTTGTAATTACAGACATCATGTAATGATTTCCTAGTGGTCTTATGTACATTCTTACATCATAGATTTAATGCATTGAATCCCATTAGAACTCCACAGTTAAGCGCGCTTGGGCTAGAGTAGTATTGGGATGGGTGACATGCTCGGGCTAGAGTAGTAATGGGATGGGTGACTACTCGAGAATTATTATTATTTTACATGCCTATGGAATTTTATAAACTTACAATAATTTATCCCACATGAATCATGGGAATTGTTCTCCTCTCACTCTCTCATATATTATTGAGGTGAAGGAGGCCCTTTAAGCATGCAATGGAGTGTGATGTAAAGCTTGTTACGAATGAAGCATAACCAACATATCTTTCTTTTCAGAGATAATCTACCCCATTCTGTTAGTTTTTGTTCTACAATGTTTTTATATCTTATTCATTACTAGAAGTTGGGTTTCACTATATTTTCGTGTTCTCTGCTATATTTTTTATTTTTGTTTTGTTTCATTTTCAGCATAATCTGGATCATTGAGGGTCTTTGAATTTTTAGGAGAAATGTTTCATTGTTCTCAAGACCTCCTTGGGCGAGCATTTGGAAGGTTATAGTTTTTTCTTTTATCTTTTTCTAGGTACATTCTCTCTGGGCCTTCAGCCCCTTCTTCCCATGAAATGAGGTACAATCTCTTCTTGGGTCGACACACACAAAAATCCAAAAACATAAGGAGGTGAAAAGGATGAAGTGTGAAAAATGATAAGTATGATTGGGAATGGCATGATGACTCATCAAGGGGGCCTTCTAGTAGCAAACCCATCCCCAAGGGTGACCATTTACTAGGGAACAATGTTAACCACAAAGGTGAAACAGGGAAAAAAGCATAATTTCCAAGAAGACATTCTATAATCAAAAGCAGTTTTAAATGAAAAATACTCAAATTCCTCAAGTATTAAAGTGACACTTACCATAATACCTGACTTGTACCTCATGGAGCAAGACCCATTGTCTTTCGGAAGGAAGATGATGTGGTGGATGTCATCATGGCGAACCGAGGATACATGGTGGTGAAGTGGGTGTTTGTCTATGCATGCTGATGTTGTTAGTTGTTATCACTAGAAGTCACCCTCAGATTGCATAAAAGCTAATCCCATTACCCATCAGTTTTACAGTGAATGTAAATGAGTTTTAGGTGGTCAAATGGAGAAGACTCAATGAAAAATAATGTTCTACCTCAGAAATTTGGACTAGCATGCACCAACCATTGAGGTCTTGGATCAACTTCAGTCAGTAAGTTGGAGTAAGGGTGAGTACGAGGAAGATTTAGTGAGAAAGGTGTAGAGGTCTGCTATGAACATCAAATTTTCCAGCAACCTAAGGAGGAAAAACTTAAACACAAGGTCTTCTTGGATTCAAATTTCAAGGAAGTTGAAAGAGATCATAACAATACTATAATCAAACATTTATCATAATACAGTTACAAAAATCCATGTGAATCAATCAAACATGAACTCTCTTAGTATCAGAGGAAAATGCATAACCAGAGAACTAGTTGTTCTCAATCAAAATATTACAATAGCAGGGATCCTAGCTCAACCATTTGACCTTAAAAAAATATCAAAACTTCCTATATATACTAAAATGATTCAACCACCAGGAATGTGATCAGATCACTGCCTTCAAAGCCTTCAGTCGACGCCCACTCTATCAGGTTGTGCAGACCTCATGATGTCAAACACGAGCCAAGCATAGTTATGTTCTTTACAAGAAAAAATACCCATAAGGAAGATTTGGATCATAAGTGCACCTTCATGGCTGCTCTATGCAATGTTTTCCATTTATGGGTTGAGGCGAGGTATCAACTGCTGCCCAAAATCTTCAATAACTTTCTTCATTGGGATTAGGACTGGGCCTGACACCCATAACTATTCTCAGACAGTGCCAATGACTTATGCGAGTCCATACTGATGCCTTGAGACCATGAATGGTCTTTGTCTATGACCAATGAGAGCTTTGCAGGTGGCAATCTGATAGTGTATGCGCAGGGGTGATGTGGAGTGAGGTGCTTGGAGAAAACTCACATGGCCCAGCGAGTGAGTGATGACCATGTGGAAGGAAGCAATTGGGGGGAGCAAAGGTTGGGACAAGGTTGCGATAGCAAGAGAAAGGTAGAGGTGGCAGAGGAACAAGGGAGGTGTGATATGCGAGGAGGAGGTGATGTGTAAAGAAGATTGGAATGTGAGTGGGACAGGTGTCAGGAGGTGAGAGGAGGTATCGGGAAGGGAGATGTGATAGGTGGAGAGAGGGTTCTTGAGCTGCTTAGGCCTCCAATATTTTTCATTTTCCCTATGGAAATCATGGGCATAATGCCACATGATTTACACCATAATGCAATTGAGGGTAAACCTCAATTTCTGTCTGATTTTTAAGAAATAGTCTACAGATTCTTGTGTTAACATATAGGCTCCATGGGGGATAAAGACCTCCCTATGAGGCTCTAAGAACTCCTTTTGTAGTTTCAGTGCCTTAGTATTGGGCCGTGGAGTCACTTATAAAAACCAAAAACAAAAGAAAAATGATATTTACAATGACATGGGAAACCACTCATGGCTTAAGTAAAAAAATTCTTCAGAAAATGCCCATTTACAGGGCTACCGAAAACTTCAGTATCCTCCAAATCCCACAACTTGTAAGTGTTATTTGAAAAAACATTAGAAATTTTGAAGGAGCTGATCCATAAGGCCTCAAATTTACCGTGCTTGCCTTTATCTTGTTTAGGTGCATCCCACTTGAGTACTAGATAATCCAGCTAGAAATCCTTTTTGTCTACCTTCTTGTCAAAGGCCTACTTGATCTTTTGTTGATGGTCATGTGCTTTGTCTAGTAGTTTCTCCCTAGTCTGCTGCACTTCTACCAGTTGTTGTATTCTTCTAATCATATCATCTAGTTCTCCCTGAAAATCTTGGAAGAATTTTGCCAACGGCAAGGCGAGCTGAGAAGGAAAGATGACCTCAACTCCATACACAAGATGAAAATGAGAGACACCAAGAGATCTCTTTGTTTTCACTCGGTCAACCCAAATCTTTGAATCCCATGATTTCTTATTGTCCTCTAACAGTATTTTGATGATCTTAATAAGGCTCTTGTTAGAGGAATCTTCCATTCCATTCCCTTGGGGGTAGTAAGGAGTAGAGTGAATCAATGTGATTCCAAAATGTTCACAAAACTTAATCAGTGGTTCAGCCTTAAAAGCTGAAGCATTATAAGCGAAAATTCTATTTGGACAACCAAATCTTGCCACATATACTCAAGAAAACCAATGATTACTTTGTGGGAATCATTTCTTGTGGGGATAAATTCTATCCACTTATTAAATTAGTCTATGGCAGTCAAGATCCATCTATGCTGACCACTTGAAGTAGGGTGGATTTGCCCAATAAAATCTAGGCCCCATTGTTGAAAAGGTCCTGAAGCTACCACATGCTTCAATGGAAAAGACTTGAGCTGCAGCTTTCCAGAGAACTTCTGACACTTAACGCAAGCCCTGATTTTAGAACAAACATCAGTGAAGAGGCTAGGCCAAAAATATCCATCCTCGAGAATCTTTTAGGCTATGGTTCTCCAGAAGTGATGCCCCCCACATAAACTGTCATGAAAATCAAACATGATATTTTGGGCTTCCTGTGGGTCAATACACCTCAATGACACTCCTAAAGGGTCTTTCCAATATAAGACTTGATAAATCAGACAATATTTAATTTATTTGATCTTTAAAGCTCTTACCTTGCTCTTTTCCATGCCATCAGGAGGCTGCAACTTTTGTAGGAAAAATATATTGTCCTTGTACCAAGTGCATCCTTCCAATGGGGGTGTGACTTGAGGATCTTCATCAGACCGCTCAGCTTGCTGATTCTTTGAATAACCGTTGATGAAATTGACCCCCAAGGCTTTGTAATTATATTAAGCCAACAACCTAGCTAAACCTTGGCCTTTAACCAATTTGGTGGTATTTATTTCAAGATCAAATTCAAGGATCTTGGAAATCCACTTGCTCCTTCTTCCATCTATGTCAGACTGAATGAGGATCTCCTTCATAGAAGCTGAAGGGACATATGCAAAGAATTTTGAATGTAGCATATAAAATCTGAAAGCTTTGAGAGATTTAACCAAATCATAGGCCTATTTTCCATGATGTCATACTTTATTTCAACATCTCTCAGTGCCCTACCAAAAAAGGAAATGGGCTACTCTAACCCTTCATCATTCTTCTACAATAAAACAACTACTACTGTGTCAGATAAAGAAAAAGAGAAAATCAGAAACTCCTTGGAGTAGTCAGGAATGATAATCACAGGTGCTTCAGTCAAGGCCTTCTTTATCTGATTGAAAGAATTATGAGCTTCAGAAGTCCACTTGATCTCATTTCCCTTCCTCAACATGGTTGTGATAAATTTTACCAACTCAACAAAATTTGAAACAAACCTTCTCAGAAAATTAATTTTCCCCAAGAAATATTGAAATTCTTTCTTGGATCTAGGGAGTTACAATGTTTGGATAGCTTCTACCTTGATTGAATCAATCCTTACTCCCTTATCTGACACAATGTGCCCCAATAATTTCCCTTCTTTCATGGCAAATAATGATTTTTTTGGATTTAGAGAGAGGCCAAATATTCTACATTTCAAGAAGACTCTTTTCAGATGATCATAATGTTCTTTATCAGATTGTGAGAACACTATTATGTCATCCAAATAAATGACTAAAAACTTTTCCTTCTATCCAATAAAAGCTATGTCCATGGCTCACTAAAAGGTTTCTCCTACATTCATCAATCCAAAGGGCATCTTAGTGTACATGAATGTACCCCAAGGAGTGGTGAAGGATGTATTCTCTCTGTCTTCAAGCAAGACAAAGACTTTATTGTAGCCAGAAACACCATCAATCATAGACATTTTGGATGCCCCTGTCACCCTCTATAATATGTGTTCCATATTGGGCAAGGGGTAATTGTCTTTCTTAGAGCTTCTATTCAGATTTTGGAAATCCACACAAAGTCTGATTTCTCCATTTTTCTTTCTCACTAGGACCAAGTTGTCCACCCATTCAGAATACCTCAAAGGAATGATAATCTGGGCATCCAAAATCTTTTTTACTTATTTCTCAATAATGGGCAGCAACATAGGATTTATTTGTCTCAACTTCTGCCTAAATGGCTTGGACTCTTCCTTCAATGGGATCTTGTGCTCAATGATATTTGTGTCATGTGTCTCAAGATCTTCATATGTCTAGGCAAACACATCAATGAAATCTTTCAATAGCTCAGCATATTTGACCCTTTACTCTCTTGACAAGCTGTTTGACAACTTGACAAATTTGGGATCTTTCTATGTACCAATATTGTACTCAGTTATATTAGCATCATCAGTTGAGCCTTTAACCTTTACTGCCACATCATTCCCATCAAAAAACCTTTCTAAAGGAACTAGTCCCTTCGTAATGTGGTTTCTAGGCAACTGAACAATATGGTGATTAACAATTTTATTTAAAAGTACATCAGCATGAGGACTACTTTCAGAATCATGATCCTGATCAATATGTAATGCGGAGAACTCATCAACAGACTCAATAAACTTTTTGATCTTATTATCATCCTCAAACACCTTCCAATGCTTGATATTGTCAGGTATAGAGGGTCTATATTTCACCCCTACATCATACTTGAGTTTATGTGGGAATGGGACTCTGAAATGGCTTGTTGAAACAGCCAAAGAATCAACCATGGTATTCTCCTCTCTTGGAATAAATGAAATGTTGAAAGCTAGGAAGAAACTGTCAACTAGGTCCTATACTTCATTTTTGTAAGTATTAAGCCTAGGGTTCTTGGCTTGATCAATATTTTTGATTTGATGAACAATTAGTTATACATCCCCAAATATTGATAGCTCTTCAATCCCCATGTATTTTGCATCTCTTAAACCCAAAACAAGAGATTCATATTCTTCCACATTATTTGTAGTTTCAAATTCTATCTTGTAGGACAAAGGTATAGTCTCTTGACAATGTGAAACAAAGACCACTACGACACCAAAAAATTCCTTAGAAGAGGCTCCTTCAAATAACATCTTCCAAATAGGGGTAGTTGGAGGAGGGGTTTCACAAGAAATGATGGACTATTTTCTGATTTTAAGAGGGTTTTTAGGAGCATTAGTGAGCTGCAATAGGCTGGATCCCAAATTGGTGTCAATATAAAAAATAGGATGGTTGGTGGGGCTTGCTTCATCACTAATGATGTAGGCCAAATGAGCTTCCATGTAAAGTCTTCTATGCTCACCCCCAAATACAGGAACGGTGGAATATGTGAGGTCCATTTGTGAAGTTCCCCCAAGTCTTTTTATCCAAGATATTGACAATAGCATGCCAAACTTGGGGGGAACATTAGCCACTACAATGTCCATGACCACACTTTTCATGGGCAACTGAAATAAGGTCACAACCAGATATTTGATGACCCCAAGACACTTCACTTTCCTAGAGTCAAAGGATTATAAGTCATGGTAGGCATTTGTGATCTCTAATCCAAGTTCATCCATGACTGTTTTGGGCATGAGATTGTGAGATTCCCCTAAGTCTAACAAACAATTATGAAACACTTTATCATGTATGTTCAGTGATATATAGAAGGGAGGGGATGAATCATCTCTATATTCTATCAAAGGACCTAAGATTACCATTGTCTTTTCATCTTTCAGATTTACTGAATCAATGGCTTTTGAGGAGGCTTTAGGCAACAACACTTTGGAAAGAAACTCTCTAAATTCTTCAATTTTTATCAGTTCCAAAAATGGTACAGGGATCTTGATTTTTTGGATCTCATTTCCAAAACTGAAGGAAGATGGAGATTTCAGAATCTCCTTGACTTCTGGGGTAGGATCCTCAGTCAAAACTGGGGGGTTTTGAGCGTCTTTTTTCTTTCTTCCAAATGTCACAGCCTTGGCAGAATTATCTATTTTTGAGGGCTGATCTAAAGAATTAGTCCTTTCTCCCTTCCTTTTAGATCTCATATTATATTTACTAGGATTCTCTTTTTCCTTCTCTCCCTTACTTAATTCATTTATTTGATTATCCATCAAGGAGTCCCCATATATAGACTTGGTCAAGTGAGGGCATGGAGGGGTGTCACCCAAGAAATGGATCTCAAGATCATCTTCTTCATCCTCTTCATCGTCTTCATCTACAAGGTTTTTTTGTAAAGGGGTTTGCATCCTTTTATCATCCCTTCCTTTGTTTCTGGGCCCTCTTGGAAGTATCCGAGGAGAATTATTTGGTCTCTTGAAGGTACCTATGTTATCAATGTTTTGAGTATTTCTACAGGTCTGTCTTGCTTCAAGTTTTACCTTCTCCATATCAGAAGAAAGAGATTTTACTAATTTGGTAAGCTCATCATCATGAGGGTGGGCAGCAGAGGAAGAGGTTGAAGTTTTAGACCTTCCCCTTCTTCTGTCCCCATCAGTCTTACTCCTAAGCTCATCAACTACCATAATATTGGATTCTACTTCAATGGCTACATATTTCATATGGGCCAAGGAGGTAGCTCTCCTTTCTCTTAACAGGAGGCGGAAATCAGGGTCAAAAGAACTAGAATAAGTAATCTTTGCAGAGGTTTCTGTAGGCTTAACCTCAATGGGAATTTTTCTATCCATTTTATTAAATATCTTTGAGAAGTCAGAAACAAATTCCCCTTCCTTTTTCTTCAATGATCCAAACTCTATAATATAGTAAAGGAAATCCTTTCTATCCCCCCAATTCTTTAGGAAGGCTTCATCTAGGAATTCAATCCCATCAATAGATCCAGGAGGAAAGGCCCTAAACCACTTCCTAGCCTCACCCTCAATGCTATGAACAAGAATCCTCATCCATACATCTGTGTCCATGATGACATGACAATCTGTAAAACTGTAAAAGGCTTCAAGGTGTTCCTTTGCAGTTATGTCTCCCTCGCCTGTTAACTTGGGAAACTACTTAAGGTATCCATCCACTGGCAGAGCATTTGGAGGCTGCGACAGGAAAAGAGGGGCATACCTAGCAGCTGCTATAGCTTCCATTCTAGTTCTAGGGGGATTAGCTCCTGCCATTTGTATGTGAACTGGAGGAGAACCTGGAGGGGATGGAGTTGGGCTATGTGAAACTGGGACAATGTTCCTGGGAGGTGAAGACAAGGGGCTTGAGGGAACATAAGTCTATCCTTCTGCAACTGCAACAACTCTAATATGAGGAGGAGTAGGAAAGTCTTCTAAGTTCAAAGCTCTCTCCTTCCACTTCACAACTTCGGGGAAGAAAGGGGTCTCAAATATCTCTCCTTCCAAACCAAGAATATGAAGGGACAAATCGACAGGAAAACTCCCAAAACTTAAATTTCTTGAAACTCCAGCAGTTTGTATAATAGGAGAATCAAAAACAATTACTGGAGTTTGTAAAAAGGGATTATGCAAATTATTAGAAAAACTTGGTACAATAGTAGGGGTACCTTTTTGTGTGATCTTTCCCTTTCTGATAATTTCCTCTGGGTCAGCTTCAGATGTTTCTAGAGACAACAGTGAAGTGGAACTCGTATGTCTACCTTTAGGAGCCAAAACTAAAACAGTGGAGTCACTAGGTGCAAGTTGCAATCTTCAATGGTATTGATATCTGATGCACCTTCAAAATCAGAGATTCTTTATCATTCTATCCCAGGGAAATGTCTTCAATTTGTTCCCTGACAATGACACCAGAAATTTTAGCACTAGAAGTCACCCTCAGATTGCATAGAAGGTAAGTCCAGTACCCATCATTTTTACAGTGAATGTAAATGAGTTTTAGGTGGTCAAATGGAGAAGACTCAATGAAAAATAATGTTCTAACTCAGAAATATGGACTAGCATGCACTAGCCATTAAGGTCTTGGATCAAATTCAGTCAGTAAGTTGGAGTAAGGGTGAGTAGGAGGAAGATTTAGTGAGAAAGGTGTAGAGTTCTTCTATAAACATCAGATTTTCCAGCAGCCTAAGGAGGAAAAACTTAAACACAAGGTCTTCTTGGATTCAAATTTCAAGGAAGCTGAAAGAGATCATAACAGTACTATAATCAAACATTTATCATACCACAGTTACAACAATCCATGTGAATCAATCAAACATGAACTCTCTCAGTATCAGAGGCAAATAATATGGAGTAAGAAATATGACTTAGATTAATCAAAATGTCTCAAAAAAAAATACATAATCAGAGAACCAATTGTTCTCAATAAAAATATTACAATAGAAAGGAGCCTAGCTCAACCATTCGACCTTAACAAAATATCAAAACTGCCTATATATACTAAAACGTTGCAACCAATAGGAATGTGATCAAATCACTTTCTTCAAAGTATTCATTCGACACCCACTCTGTTAGGTTATGCAGGCCTTATGATGTTAGACACGAGCCAGGCATAGTTATGTTCTTTACAAGAAAAATTTCCCATAAGGAAGCTTCCGATTGTAAGTGCACCTTCATGGATTCTCTCTGCAACGTTTTCCATTTATGGGATGAGGCAAGGTCTCAAATGTTTCCCACAATATTCAATAACTCTCTTCATTAGGATTAGGACTGGGCCTGACACCCATAACTTTTCTCAGATGGTGCCAATGACTTCTGTGAGTCCATCGTGATGCCTCGAGGCCATGAATGGTCTTTGTCTGTGACCAATGCGAGATTTGTAGGTGGAAATATGATAGTGTATGCACAAGGGTGATGTGGAACGAAGCGATTGGGGGGAGAGGAGGCTGGGATGAGGTTGCGGTAGCAAGGGAAAGGAAAAGGTGGCAGAGAAATGAGGGAGGTGTGATATGTGGGGAGGAGGTGATGTGTAAGGGATATTGGAATGTGAGTGGGACAGGTGTCGGGAGGTAAGAGGAGGTATCAGGAAGGGATATGTGATAGGTGGAGAGAGGGTGCTTGCACTGCGTAGGCCTCCAATATTTTTGTTTTCCCTGGAAATCATGGGCAGAATCGCACATGATTTACACCATAATGCAATTGAAGATAAACCTCAATTTCTTTCTAATTTTTAACAAACAGTCTGCAGATCCTTGTGTTAAAAGTTAGTCATCTGTCTCTTGGTACTCCATGTCTGGAATTTAAGGGCCTAGAGACATGATCTCCTTAGTTATCCCTAGAAATTGGGGGTAACAGTGTTAATTATGTTGAAGGATGGATTGATTGTTGTTTAGTGTCTTTTAAGTTTTCCCTTATTTCTTATTACTTCTTGTGCCTGAATGATGTCTCTGCATATTTGTTTTTATGGGACTGGATGCTTTGGTGTGTCTGTGTATTCATCACTACATATGGTTAAGCTGATTGTGTTATGTTTTGATTGTTATGGGTAGTTTCATGCGATTTGTTGGCCCTTGACCAAGTTTTGGGATAATCTTGGTCATGTTGACCGTTTTTGGGACTTCGACAACCTGTCGAAGATGGAGCACCAGACGAAGAAGAGGTTATAGAATGTTGGCCCACTTTTGGGTCCCTTTTTGGGTTTTGGGAATATCTAATGGGAAATGGATATGGCTTGTGGGTTTACCCACGCTTAGGCCGCTTTTGTATGTATAAATAGAAGGATAGGCAAGAAAGTAGTAGTAGTCGAATATTGTATCTATGTGATATAGGCTAAGTGCCAAGATGGAATCTGTGTGATCAAAGGTTTTGTGCATTCTGTATAGACTTGCAGAGCTTAGCGCAAGTCCCTGTGTGAGGATATAGAAGGCTTTGTGCTGTAAGGAAAGGAAGAAGGATCTAGCAAGATGCACATATCTTCTATCCTTTGCGGAGTAAGGGATTCTAAGGCTCTGTGCTTGTAACTGATTGGCCAACGATAATAAAGAAGAGTTGGTGGATGCAGCCATAGGGTGGGGGTGAACCACGTAAATATGGTGTTGTCTTATTTGTGCCTTTTTCTGATGCATTGATGTGATTATATGCTAAGTGCTTTAAGATGAGTAGATAGATATAATATATATGCTTATGCTCAATGCTTATGGTGTGTAGAATGTTAGATATGATCCATGTGTATATGCTAAGTCCTTGATCTGTTAGATCTTAATAACCTGTTGATGCTAAGTGCTTGAATATTCTAGTTCATAGTGAATGTTTTGAAGCTCTGTTATACCAGCGAAGTGGTTATTGATTTCATAATAAAGAACCAACAGTGCTAAGTGCTATATTAAGAGTTATATGCACATATTTGTGTCCCAGGTAAGGTTGTAGACACTTGAGTCCTGCAACCACCCCTACCTATACCTCGGGTGAGACTTCATCTGCTTCATAGGTGTTGCCAAAAGGGCTGATAGTTAGGGTTTTGTTGGTGCGTTGTTGTAAGCATTGAACCCCGGGTTTGCCCCTATACCAACAAATGGTTTTGTTGCCGGGACCTGAAACTGTGATTGCTGGGAATTGAGAATAAGAAGATTTGTGCAAAAAGGTTGACCTGAAAGTCATTTGTGAAGACCTATGCCCTAGTGCGCAGTATTCTACCCAATTTATAAAGCTCTATGCTGAAAGAGAGAGGCCCGATCTGAAACAGAGAGGCTCGATCTGAAAGAAAGAGACCCGATCTAAGGAAGAGAGGTTGGATCTGAAGAAAAGAAATGAGATCTGAATGCTTTGTGCTCTAAGAAAGGTAAAAGTGGGAATTCTTGACTAAAAGAGGTAAGATCTGTAAGCTCTATGCTCTGATAAAGGTAAGAATAGTTAAAAGTTTTAGATCTGGAGGCTTTGTTCTCTATAGAAGTAAGATAAGTGAAAAGTTTTGTTTCTAAAAGTATGGATCTAGGTATGTTTAATAGAATCCATCCTAGTTTGAAAACTAGGGCATTGATAGATGAAATAAGGCTTGATATGAGTAGTTTTGAAAAGAGTAGTGATAGATATGTTATACCTATGCATAGTAAGAATGTTTTGCCTAACAAATGGATGTAGGATCCTAGAAATAATTTGTTGCAGATTAAATCCTATGATCCTAGTGCGTAGTACAGAAGAAGTTGGGGATCGTTTAAAATAAAGAGACGAGTGACCCTCTGTTATAGTTGCAGAAGACTTGGACATATTTCTAAGGAATTCCCTGGAAGAAGATCTAGTTGTATTTGTTGCAAATCTATGGACCATGAAGTATTGGACTACCCTAGAATGATCGCTAGGCTTGAAGGAATGAATCTGAATCAGGAAAACCTTAAGGCTGATCCAGAGACCCAGATTATGGCAGAACCCCAACAAGAATCAGAGAAAGTATTGATACAAATGAAAGAGACCTTGAATGACCACCGACATGTGAGATTATCAGAGATTTTCAAAGAAAAAGAATGCATTGAAGGAAGAATAGGGGACTTCGACATTGACTATGTCCTTGATGAAGAGACGCGAGTAAATATTATGCTAAAAAGAACTTGGGAAGCTATAGGGAAGCCTGCTATGATCCCTTCATTAGGAGGAATAGGACTATTCAGAGGAAATATGATGATGTTATGTGGAAAACTCGCTCATATACCTATGAAAGTCAATGAAACTTCGACAAAGGAATATTTTGAGATTATTAAATTCATTGAAGACAGTGCCCCGTTTACCATGTTACTAGGAAAACCTTGGATTGATAGAGATCAAGCTAGAAAAAAAGAAGAAGAAGAAATCTTAGAAGAGAAGAGACAAGAGTTAAAGGATTTCATGACCCAAAAGATTGCACAATTGATTGAAGAACAAGAGAACAGATCGAAGCTATCTGACACTAGAAGCCCAGATGTCAAAGCTATAAGAACATCATAAGACATACAGAAGGATAAAATTTCTACCCCATATAAAGAAGAAGTGACACACCTGAATCCTAGGAGAGAATCTCAGCAGCGCAAAGTGCCTATGACAAAGGAAAATAAGAATCAGAATGGGAAAAAAACCACTGAGAAGAAGCTCATGGGGAAGAAGGCTAGAAAGCTAAGTAAGAAGAAGGCTAAGATCAAGAAGTTACAACAGGTTCCACAGGGTACCTCGCAGAAAGAAACTTTGTAGAATTGGAGCTTCCCTGAGATATCAGAACAACGAAATATGCCTCTTCACCATGGTGAAGCAATATAGCTGTTGGAAGCCGATATATTCATTTGACTGATGCCCCGAATGGATGAAAAAACATTTATAGCTCGCCACTAGACCGTTGGACCACACCATTACAGATATAACAAGAGTTAATGAGGTTCATAACCATTGAAAGTAAACCATTACCAAGATTGCCTATTTATCTCGTCGCACCATGAATGAAGAACACTTTCGCCAACTGAGAATTTGAAGCCCGTAGATTAGAAATTGCATACAGTGTGCATTGCTCTCTTGTTGTTCAATCTAGTGCAGTGTCCAAGATCGTCGTGACCCTGATTATTTTATCCTAAGAATGTATGTCCGACGAGCTTACCGTTACCGAAGAATCAGTAACAAAAGTTCTGCTCGAGTTAAGGACTAAGAGAATCATGTTGGAGTGAGGGTTATCCATAGGAGTAAAAGAATCATCCACAAGAGGATTGGTGGCCTCTCCATTCACTGCTCTAGCCGTACCATCCCTGCAGGTAGATGAGAAGCGACCTAAGCACAGAAACGACCTCGCCAATGCCAAGCTGATTTTGAGCATCCTGCCTGCCTATCTACCCCCTCTGAGCGGTACCATAAATCGTGACAGTGTACCCTAAGATTTTGAATATGATCTGATCATTGTGTACCTTCCGAAAGGGGTGTGCGTAGTTCATGCCGACCAGGATAAGCTCGCAGCATTGAAGTTTAGCAACTTCAACCTCGGAGACAGGAAAGATTACATCATGCTCACCCCGCATAAGTACTTGACCAGAACCAACTTCGAGACTGTCCTCACCCTGGATGAATTCGACTTCATCGTCGCTGCACTGAATGATGCTTCGATAGAGATAGAAAAAAGTAGGAGGACAATCAAGAGGAGGTACTCAGTTGTATCAAGGATGAGCTTCAAGGAGTACAACAAGCAATACATTCTAGCTGTGCAGTTTCCACTGCGCCCCTGCCATCAAGAACACCAGAGTTAGGTGATGATCCAACGCAACTACACTGGATTGCTGACACAGTCGAAGCTCTCCTTTGATGAGCTCAATAAGAGACAATGCAAGTACAGAAAGACCTTGAGGACCAAAGAAGTACTACAGAAAAGGAAAAGCTCACTCTACAAGCATCCTGCTCACATATATGTGAGCAGGC
>JASDQU010373117.1:38875-52409 GCA_032191745.1 Picea mariana
CAAAACCTCTTGCTGAGCGATTACCTCTTTCAGATGCTTGATTTTCTGAGACTTCTTTGACTTGGAGCTTTTTGATGTTTCTCCTTCCTTTGTATGGGCGAAGGTCTCATAGTTTTGTGCACACTCAGTTGACTGCTAAGGACTTTTGGTGACAGGGCATTGATCTTGTTGCTCTGATTCTGAGTCTGAATAGGGCAAGTTTAATATATTGGTTCTCTTCCTTGTACTCTGCTCTGTAGGACGCTCTATGGTTTGCTCTATGGTCTGCTCAAAGTTTAACCTTTTATTCGACCTGTGGGGATTTACTCCAGAAATTCTATCTTCTGGAGGTCCTGGCAGGGTCCTTCTTTTTCTTGAACTGCTTTGAGGAGAAGACTATTTCTTTGAACCTTTCCCTGCTTCATTTGCAGGCCGAGTCTGTGTTTCAAAACCCTCCCAGAATAGAAAATGATCCCAGCTTCTTCCCTGCTATTTTAATTCCTCCAGGATGATCAATTTTATGAGGCCGAAGTGGCACAGAGTACTTTTCATGCTCAAGGGTTGAGCCTTGATCTTCTTGCAAACCTTAGTCAAACTCTTATGTAGGAAAAAAGGTAGATTGAGGGGAGTCTTGCCTGTGAAATGGTCCAGGAGTTTGAAGTGATACATCATAAGTTTATCATAGTTTCCCTCCGAGGTAATGTAGAGTTGGATGCCTTTGAACAACTCCTGCCATTCTTCTTCTAGATAGGAAACCACATACCCTTTTTCCATGCCTTGTTCCTGAACTCCTCTTTCAAATAAGCTCTGAAATTCAAATTTTTGGGGGCAGTGGTTTTGAACCAGCTCTGGCCCGTTCTTGGTAGGATTGTTGCTGCAGAAATGGCAGATTCATCTACTATAATTTCCAAGGACCCAACACGAGCTTTGTTCCCATCGAAAGTCTTGGCAAAAGCTTCTGCTGTAGATTGGTGGAAACCATTTTGCAACCTCCCGACGAATTCAATACATCCTGCGTTTGAAAAATGTTTCTGGACTTCGGGATGTGTTTGTAAAAAAGACAAGCTATCCAGCTCTCTCCTGAGTAGAGAACCACTGCGTCTCCTCGCCATTCTGTATCTCGAAAATCCCAACAATTTCGTATATTAACCCCTGCAACTGCTGTTCGAGCCGAGGTTCTGCGCTATTGAAAGCACTTCAGGAGTCGACTCTGTTTTGAAACATTTGAAACTTTAACAGACCTCCGTGAACAATGTGTGATATGGAAGCAACGATCTAATTTGATGTTGTCAGGCCAACAGTACAACCTTTGTACCTGAGTTACCGGATTCGAAATTACCATCTCCGGCGCCATGAGTGCGCAACATGCGTCACTGAACCAGATCTGCATTGTAATCCAATTTTGAAGTGCAAAATTGAATTTCCATCATTACCCACTTTCATCAGTGCATGAGCTAGATTTTCATGATGTGGGATGATCGTATCATTATTTGCCTTTGGATACGTGGATAACACGCACGTGATTCTCGCTTCCTCCAGCCAACGGCCCGTGGAAAACGCCCCTCAGCTGTAGAACTTACCACTTTCTCCAGCGCATGATCCCGCAAGAACTGTTCCTTAGCTGTTGAAAGTCTTCACTTTCCTCAGTGCACCACCCTGTGAGAATTTATCCTTAGCTGTTGAAAGTCTTTACTTTCGCCAGCGCATGATCCTGTGTAGAACCCCCTTTAGCTGTTGAAAGTTTTCACTTTCGTCAGCGTTCGACCTGCGACACTGCTTCTTTGGATATTTTGGAATTCGACACTTTCACCAGCGCACGAACCTATGAGAGACGCTCCTTAGCTGCTGAAAATTGCCATTTTCCACAGCTAACACTCATCTTTTGGACATACGTTAGCTGTTGAAAGTGAATTATGAAAATTTTTAAAAGAAGACCTTTATGGGTCATATTATTTTCTAAGACAAAAACCAAAACCTAAGTTTTGCAGCTAGAAAAAACTCAAAAATGAATTGAGGAAACTACTAATAGCCATGCTATCCATCATAAAAATCGACCAAAAGGACGGTTTCATTTTGGGAGCTAACACTTCCAACCATTGATTTTTCCATCCGATCTCCCATATGCATCTATAGCCACAAAACCCCATCCTGACAGAGTGGAGGAGAGGGATTGAATTGATTTAGTGATTTCTAACATGGTTTATTGGATGAAGAGGATTGTTGGATTATTGATTTCCACCAACCTTTTAATGGCCAGTTTTTTTGTGGGGTTGGCCAACCTCATACAATTTAGAGAAAGAAATATCATGGGGTAATGTTGCTCAAGGAAGATTCTCTAAGGGCCCCAAAGATAAAACATTGTTTCTTAGATCTAATTTCTAACTTTTCTTTCTATTGTGATACATATATTGAATATTTCCTCCCTCGTTAGAGTGGTTTTTTATCCCCATCCTCATAGGAGCCCAAACATCCTTCTATGCCTTGGAGCATAGAATGAGCTTCTTTGAATTTTGACCTTAAAAAATATTTAGGCTCTAAAGAGGGAATGTGGGAGGTTGGACTCGGAGAGTAGAGGTTTAGGGAAGGAGGTGGTTCAAAAAGAGAGGAGACAGTAAGGGGATTGTTATTCAAGGGAGATGAGAAGATGCTTTTTATCAAAGTTGAAGGCCAGGGGCTTGAGAATCTAGACAATTTGAGAGAAAATATTCATCCCTAGAGAGGTCGGGTCCCAAAACTAGAATGTCCATTAAGACAAATTTTAAACTAGAATTGTTCGAAGAATTCAATGGGGAGAAGGACTCATAATGCTTACCAAAAAGTGGATCTTTAGTTGTATGCAATCTTGGAGGTTGTGCTCGTGGTTCAGGGGGAATAGAGGTCTCACCGAAGTCTGGACCAAGAGGTGCTTCAAAATCCACTTCTCTAGTGGGCGAGTCTTGAAGAGCTAGAAGTAGTGGCTCCACAAACTGTTCCTTCTGAACCCACTTTTTTCGCTTCGAACCATGGAAAAACTCATAAACCAGATTGTTGTAAGAGTGACATTTGCCACACTTGGAGGGAATCCCTCATAATCAATTTCTTTCTTGTAAATGGAGTTTCCGTGCCTGATGATGATGGAAATCACTAATACTTTTGAAACATTGAGACCCCCAAAGAGTTTGGCCATTCCCATGTACCTAGAGATTTTGTGTGTGTTATGTGCCTCACAAAAGAACCCTAATAGGTTCCCAATATCCTCGAAAATGTCATTAGATGAAAGAATGAGGGGAAATCCTGAATGCCTGACCCAAATCTGGATGACTTCCAATTTTTCCAATTTCGCATCGAAGTCGACCTTCCATTTTTTTAGGAAAATGGATTGCGAGCCCCAATGCCAGAGAGATTGAAGAATTTTGATTGCACCCTTTGGTGGGTTTATAATACAGACCATCCAACCCCAAGATAAAATCAGACATTTCATAGAATAACCTACCAGTCTCATTAATTTCTCTGTTGTTCATTTCTTGAGTGTTTCCATTGACATTTTCCTACTGGAAAATCTGCCTACCAGTGCTGCATCCTCCATTCTTTGAATGTCGTGGAGATTTACACCTTCACTCAGAATAAGGTTCTATTTTTCCTGTTTCCATTTAATGTACCTCCTTGGTTTCCGGGACTATGACATAACTAAATTCATCAGGGTTGTGGGTGTCGAGGTTGAAGTCTATATAGGTTGGCCTCCACTCATAAGCTCCTAGGTGAGTTGTTTCTCGATAACCCCCCGATGAAGATCTCCCCTGATGACAAGTGTTTTAAAAGACAACATTATCTATCCTTGAAAAAGAGTCATGAGGGATTGTGGAGTGGGATGATGCCTAAGAGGTGTTCAAAAGTTCAACAAATTCATCATTTGGTAGAGAAATTGTTGATGTTAGTGGTAGCATCATATGGGTATTTCTGCATATGTTTATGTGTTTAGAGGTGTGGAAATCTCCCAAAGCCTTCCACTCCTGAATTCACTTTCATTAAAGGAATTATTAAAGTAAATTTATTTTATTAATTAATTATGTAATTAGTTAATTAAGTTATTTAAGAAACATGCTAAAAGTACTTAGCACGTAGCATGTAATCTAAATCTCAAGTGGGTGTGAGAGGTAATCTCAACCGTAGATCACTTTTGAGATTAGAAATAGATTATAACTCATGATTATAAAAGCAAGGCTAGGGTGAAGGAGAAATACACTTGACAAACACTTGAAAGATTCAAGGAGATCTTGGATAGGGAAGGAGAAGGACTTCCATCTAGAGATTAGGTCAGGGAGAAGAGAGAATAGAGGCTTACACAGGTGGGTTTTAGTCTGAGGAAGCCACAAGAGAGTGTCAGATCATATGGAAATTGTCGTACAAGTTTTTCATATGGATACGCGTGTAACACCCTGTTTCCCCCAGTCTGTAAAAATAACTATATTGGCCAAGAACTATGGCAAACTCAAAGATGTGAACGTTTGATTTGAAAGACCTTTGTATAAAGGGTCGATGAATGTAAATAATGTTATGAATATGTGTTGCATGATTGCTGGGAGGGGGATGTGCTGAAAGAGACCACGATGGCTAATGAAAGGTGGTGGAAGGCACCTGGAATGGTGGAGTTAACTTCCATCGAACCAATACCGTATTGGTCTTTATTGACTCAAAGGCCAAAGTGGCTCTTTGACCCTGGAATGAATTACTCGCCGGGATGGTAGGTGGGGAGGCTCCTCATTAGTTAATGAGGGGATGGGGGTGAACCACCCATCCGTAGAAGCCCTCAGACCTAACCACGGACGGGGAAATTCGCGCCACACGCAACCTTGCAGAACAAGGCAAGAAAGGAAGTGTGGGGGAGAGGGTGCATGCGACAGGGATTACAGAGGAAGAAGACAGAAGCAACTCTAGAGAGACAGGGAGTCTCGAACAGTGGAGGAGAAAGAAAAACCTTCGTTCTGGACTTCCGTTGAGTTGGAAATAGGAGACTGAATCTCCAAGCATCGTGGTCTAGCTCGGGGTGGCTAGTGGTAAATCCATCTGGATTCATTGAGCCTACGGTTGGGTGGAAACGAGCACCCCTCTCAGTAGTCGCAACACGACTGGTGTTTCCTGATAAGTGTTATGTCTTATATTTCAAATTGAATGCATGCTCAGATTTATATGCTCATGAATGTTTTCTGTATGGAAGTGTTTGCCTGTGTTTTGATTTGGAAACAATGGATGCATACTTATACTTATATGACCATAATCGGTCTAGGCATAGAATGAATAGGTTCAAGATACGAGTCCGTGCCCTGGAGAACGGCCCCATCTACCTAGCTCGCGCTATGCATTGGCTTAATTTCCCAAAGGCACTTCTACCGGGAAGTTTCCTCGCACTTCCGAGTCAGAGTAAGTCCCTTGAAAGGGCTACTATGATAGTAAACCCACAAGTTTACCTTACCCCCTACCGCAGAGTATATAGCTTGGCGATTTAGAAAGGCTTTAGTCTGATCATCAAACCTAGGGATAATTTACTCAGGAACCCTAGGGAGGATCTGTCGGAGCTCTATTGCCCGTTGACCTTAACCTTTACATAGGCCGGAGGGTGTACTTAGGAATGTCTTGAAAGTATTGAAGTAATTCAGAACCACCCATCGACATAGGATGTGTGGCAGTCGGGTAGCATTTCGCTGACCCGCGACTTGGAGTGGTAAACGGGTAGGATTGCACGAACTCACGATTCGCGAAATCATGACGTGATCATGGTCGTTGATCCGGGAGTGATCTAGACCATCAGTTTAACATGAAGAGACTTCTGCATTTTGGAATTTTGGCACATGGAAGGCCAAAGGGCATGACCCCTCGTCTTGGCAAGTCGCGAAGCCCCGATGTGAGAAACCTTGAAACAACTTAGCGGGAATAGTTTTCGGCATTTCGGTGTTTCGGCACCTGGAAGACCAAAGGGCAGGACCCCTCATCTTCGCAAGTTGCAAATCCCTAGTGTGCAAAACCCCAAAGCAGCTTAGTATGAATAGGTTTCAGCTTTTCGGTGTTTCGGCACCTAGTGTTTCGGCACCTAGGAAACCTTAGAGCGATAACCCTCGTCTTCGCAAGTCACGAAGTCCCGGAGTGCGAAACTCCGAATCGGCTTAGTGTGAATAGGGTTCGAGGTTCGGGGTTTGAAGAGTTGAAGAAATTGACCCTCTTGCATTTTGAACTCCCGGTTACCGAAGTCCCGATACGGCTAGGACCATCGGATCAGGGGAGAGACTCGCAGCCATCGATATCACCAAAGTTACGATTTCGGGGTTTGAGGTTTGAAGAGTCGAAGAACTCGACCCTCTTGCATTTTGAACTCCTGGTTACCGAAATCCCGATACGGGTAGGACCATCGGATCAGGGGAGAGACTCGCAGCTGTAGATCTCACCAAAGGTACGATTTCGGGGTTCGGGGTTTGAAGAGTCAAAGAACTCGACCCTCTTTCATTTTGAACTCCCGGTTACTGAAATCCCGATACGGGTAGGACCATTGGATCAAGGGAGAGACTCGCAGCCGTTGATCTCACCAAAGGTACGATTTCGGGGTTCAGGGTTTGAAGAGTCGAAGAACTTGACCTGCTTGCATTTTGAACTCCCNGACACGAATAGGACCGTCGGATCAGGGGAGAGACTCGCAGCCATCGATCTCACCAAAGGTACAATTTCAGGGTTCGGAGTTTGAAGAGTCGAAAAACTCGACCCCCTTGCTTTTCGAACTCCCGGTTACCGAAGTCTTGATACGGCTAGGACTGTCGGATCAGGGGAGAGACTCGCAGCCATCGATCTCACCCAAAGGTAGGATTTCAGGTTTCACGGTTTGAAGAGTCGAAAGACTCGACCCTCGTGCATCGCTGAGTCACAAAGTGTGAAAGGCGCCTCTTGGCTTGGCCGGGGTCATAACCAATGATAACATGGAGGTGAAGCCCACACTTGGTACTGGAGTTGTACAAGACGGGTTTTCAATGAAATAACCAGCGGATTGGCTTAGGGAAGGTCCCGACAGGAAGGACTAGCCTGCGCTAGGACCTTGTAGGAACTCGGGGATTCTATCCCTCGAGAAAAAGGAGAGAGAAAAAGGCGAAAAATATATTATGCCATAGTGGGTGTGTTACAACGCAGTTCACAGTGAGGTGAATCACGTATATACATGATTCACATGAAGGAGAATCACATATGCCTCGAAAAGAATGCCAATACTGGTTGTACAATAGGTCATACCTTGCTAGGTTAGTATGCAGTGGTATTTCTCTCAGTGGGCCATTATCCCTGTTACATGAGCTTTGGTTTTAGCATAATGAAATCATTCTCAGCACTGGATTTCACTCTGTGGGTTTTTCCAGGGGTTTATACCTGAAAACTTTAGTGTTCTTATGTGTTTGATTTGGTTTCCTTATTTATGATTCTGTTGCATGTTTAGTTGATTACTCAGTTGTGATTTTAGTAGATAAAGTGAATTTTTTTTGAGTTAATTGTCTGGTGTTGAGTAGGAGAAATTTCAACATGGTATCAAAGCATACCAAGGGTTGAATCTGGAAAAATCAACATCGTATCATAGTAGGTTCTCTGAAGGGAAGCCATATCTCAAATCCATAGTAGATTCATAACCAACATAAGGAAATCATAGGATGGATTGTTAGGGAAACTATCATACCGAGGCAAAGCCAGGTTTTTGCAGGTGTACAGAGACATACACGATTCATAGAAGACATAGTCACATACATACACAATTTGGTGTGGACAAAGTCATGTCTATACATGATTTGTAGTGGGTTGAATCACGTACATACACGATTTCCAATGTGTCGAATTGCATATACACGCACTTTGCAATGTTGATAGTCGTCTATAGGTCGTCCATATCAATACATGATCAATTTTCTAGTAGCAGGTTATTTCCATGGAAATTTATCAGGCCTTAGGGATGGAAACAAAACCATTGAGAGTTGAAGATAGATTGGATGGAGCATCCAACTTCCTATATTGGAAAGCAAGAATGATTTTGGCATTGAAGGAGTATGACCTTTGGGAGTTAGTGGATAAAGCAATTACTCCACCAATAGATTCGACAAATTTAGATGCTAACAACAAGAAGGAGATCAAAGCAGAAAGGGTCCTCCTAGATTCATTGAACGATAATGTAATCCCTCACCTAAACGAGAACAATATTTCCAAAGAGATTCTCTATGCCCTAGTAAGTTTGTTCCAAAGAAAGAACATGAATAGGAAGATGGTCTTAAGGAATAAACTCAGATCGATTTAGATGTCTAGATCAAATAATGTTAC
This sequence comes from Picea mariana, assembly GCA_032191745.1. NCBI lineage: Eukaryota > Viridiplantae > Streptophyta > Pinopsida > Pinales > Pinaceae > Picea > Picea mariana. The sequence continues at coordinate 47,165 of JASDQU010373117.1, forward strand.
CAACTATTTCACGAGGATCACACAGGTACGTTATCAACTTGCAACCATAGGGGAGAAAATCGAGGATGCATAGCTTGTGAATGTGGCATTGAATGGTATTCCCAAGTCATGGGAACTATTTTTCAAAGGAGTTTGTGCTCAGGAAAATATCCCAGATTGGCAGAGACTTTGGGATGATTGCATCCAAGAAGAGACTCAAGAGGAGTCGAAGAGTAGCAAGCACAAAGGTAGTGAAGATAAATTTTCTCTTGTCAGTAAGACAAGGAAGGGAAAAGGAAAGGGTTCTAGCAAGAAGGGTAACAATGATGGAGGATCATCACATCCAAGTAAGAAGAAGGATTTGAGTATAATAAAGTGTTTCTCATGTCATAAGAATGGAGATTTTGCATCTCAATTTTTGGAGAAGAATAAGAAGGGTAATGGAAAGACACAGACAAAAGCATCAATAGAGACACAACTTGATGATTTTGAAACAAAATTTGAGAGGGATTACTCAATGGTTTCTTGCCTTTCTACTAGCACAACAATGAGGATTGCTTGGTTATTGGACAATGGTGCATCTCGTCATATGACAAAACCATATGTGCTATTTAGCAGTCTGATAGAGAGGGAATCGAAGGTTCATGTGGAGATTGGTGATGATGCAAAGTATGTAGTAAAGGGAGAGGGAATAGTTACGTTCTAGCTCGAGTCAGGAGGTTTGTTCGATGCCCATGATGTGCTTTACGTACCAAGTTTGAATAAGTTTTTACTTCCAATCTTAGCTGTGGAGAACATGGGCTTTTCTGTTACTTTTCATAGAGGGTAGGTACTCATACGTCTAGAGAAATCTATCCTTGACAACGTAGTGGTCATTGGGGTTAAAGAAGGAACTTTATACAGATTGTAGGGAAAGCCTGTTCAAGATTTGGTACACGACAATGACAGCCCATGTGGGTTGTGGCACAAGAGGTTGGGATACCTACATTGCAGGGCATTGCTGTTTTTGAGGGGGAATGTTACAGGTCTTCCAGAGTTCAGGATTGTGTAGCAGGGAGTGTGTAGAGGGTGTGCACTTGGAAAGAATGCCAAGGTTTCTTTTCCTAGCCAGGCAAGCCCCAACAAGAGGAGAAGGGCAGTGTAGGTAGGTGTACAAGGTCAATAAAGGGAGACATGGACAAAGTGCGAGTAGGTCCAAGGGGATCTTGGATCTTATTCACTCAGATGTGAGTGGGTCGATGTGTGCAACATCATTACATGGATCGTCATACTATGTGACATTTATTGATGATTTTTCTAGGAAAACCCGAATCTTCTTTATGAAGACCAAGGATGAGGTCTTCAGTCAGTTTCATGAGTTAGGGATCAGATAGAGAATCAGATAGGTAAGAATATCAAGGTATTGAGGCACATAATTGGGTGAGTACACCTCCAATGACTTCAGGTATTTCTGCAAGAAGGAAAGGATCATGAGGGAGCTGACAGTCTCATATAACCCTCAGTAGAATGGGGTTGCAAAGAGAAAGAATCGATTCATCATCGTTTCTTCCAAGGATATGATACATGATCAACAATTGCCCATGTTTTTGTGGGAAAAGGCATGTAATACAATGATATATGTGTAGAACAAGAGTCCTCAAAGGACATTGGGGGACAATAATCTGGAGGAGGCATTCTTAGGGGTGAAGCCAAAAGATAGGACATTTGAGGATATTTAGTTTTCAAGTTTACATCCATGTGCCAATGGAGAAGAGGACAAAGATGGAGCCTTCAGGACAAAAGGGTATATTTGTGGGGTACAATGAGACCTCAAAGGTTTACATAATCTTCATTCCAGCATAGAGGAAGACAATTATGAGCAGAGATGTGAAGTTCGAGGAGAACTTAACATCTAGGAGTACTTAAGAGTCATCAATAGTGATAGAGGAAAAGGAGCAGCGGGCTCTGAAAGAGAAGAAACAATTAGTAATTCAGACTTCAAGTGGAGAGGAGGAGTTAGCCCCTTCCAGCCCTGTCAGGAGACCCATGTGGCTAGTAAAAAAATTGAGGGATGCTGGTGAGGCTCCTAGGAGTGTGGTCAGAAAGCACAAGCCTCCGAATAAGTTTCCGAACTATATGGTGCTTATGAGTAGCATCGTTGATGCCAAGCCTTCCAATTTTGAGGAAATAGAAAATCAACAGGTATGGCGGGATTCCATGGTAGAGGAGTACACCTCTATTATGAGGAATGATGTTTGGGACATAGTACTGAGACCAGAGGGGAAGTCGGTTGTGAGTTCCAGGTGGGTCTACAAGATCAAGCATGCTGCATATGGTAGCATAGAGAAGTTAAAGGTGAGGTTTGCGACGAGAGGGTTCTCCCATAAAGAGGGAGTGGACTACAAGGAGACATTTGATCCAATCACCAGGCATGCTTCTATTCGAGCTGTTATTTCTATTGCTTCAGTTATGAAGTGGAGGATACATCAAATGGATGTGAAAACAATGTTCCTCAACGTGATCATTGAGGAGGAAGTATACATAGAACAACCTCAGGGCTTTGAGGTACATGGAAACAAGTATCATCTATGTAGGATTAAGAAAGCCTTGTAAAAAATCAAACAAACACCCAGGGTGTGGTATTCTAGGATCAATGGATACTTGCAGAGTATGGGATTTACCAAGAGTGAGGCGGATCCTAACATGTACTTCATACTTGTTGGAGATGATCCTCTCATCTTGGTTCTGTACGTTGATGATTTATTTCTCACAGGTGCATATGACCTTATTGCAGGGTGCAAAGCATATTTTGTTAGTGAGTTTGAGATAAAGGACATTGGTTTGATGCATTATTTATTGGGGTTAGAGGTATGGGAGGTATCGGGAGAGAGATTCCTTAGAAAATGAAAGTATGCAGTAGAGATCTTGAGGAGATTCATGATGGAGGACTGTAAACCGATGGCTACACCTATGATTACCAATATGAAGAAGATTGGCACTTCAGATTCATAGTTGGTGGATCCCAGGATATACAGGCAACTGGTAGGGTCCTTGATGTATTTGGTCAACACTAGGCCAAATATTTGTTTTGATGTGAACACCTTGAGTGAGTTCATGGTAGATCCAAGGTAGGTCATTGGATCACAACAAAGCATGTGCTCAGGTACTTGATAGTTACAATGGAGTATGGATTGAGATATCTTTAAGGACATGGAGTAGAGTTGCAAGGATATACAGACTTAGATTGGGAATGTAGTGCAATAGATAGAAAGAGAACCTTGGGGTGCTGCTTCAGCCTAGGATCAATGGTGATTACATGGTTCAACATGAATCAGACTTCTGTAGCACTTAGCTCAATAGAGGCAAAGTATATGTTAGTGAGTATGGATACCTGTGAAGCCATTTGGATTCACAAATTGCTTACAAGTTTATTTGGTCAGTAGTCGGAGCCTATGATGATATACTACGATAATCGGAGTTGTATCAAACTCTTTGAGAATCCAATATTTCATGACATGTCCAAGCATATTGAGATCATGTATCACTTCATTCGGGATAGGATCTGGAAAGGACAATGAAGCTTCAATATATTTCCATAGTTGAGAAGGTTGCAGATATTCTGACCAATCCCTTGGAGAAAGGGAAGTTTTTATTCTTCATAGATAGACTTGGATTGGTGCATAATACTTCCTCGCTAAGAGGGAATGTTGATGTTAGTGGTAGCATCAGACAAGTATTTCCGCATAGGTCTATTTGTCTATACATGTGTAAATCGTCCGAGGCCTTCTACTCTTGAATTTACTTTAATTAAAGGAATTATTAAAGTAAATTAATTTTATTAATTAATTATGTAATCAGTTAATTGAGTTATTTAAGAAACATGCTAAAAGTACTTAGCATGCAACATGTAATCTAAATCTCAAGTGAGTGTGAGAAATAATTTCAACCGTAGATCACTTTTGAGATTAGAAATAGATTATAACTCATGATTATAAAAGCAAGGCTAGGGTGAAGGAGAAATACACTTGAAAGATTCAAAGATATCTTGGATAGGGAAGGAGGATTTCCATCTAGAGATTAGGTCAAGGAGAAGAGAGAACATAGGCTTACACATGTGGGTTTCAGTCTAAGGAAACCACAAGAGACTGTCGGATAATACATAACTTACCATACAAGTTTTCCATATAGATACACGGTTTACAGTGAGGCGAATCACGTATGCCTCAAAAAGTGCGCCAAAACTGGTCGTACAACAGGTCAGACCTTGCCAGGTTAGTTTGTAGTTGTATTTCTCTCGGTGGGCCATTATCCCTACTACGGAAACCTTGATTTTAGCATAATAAAATCATTCTCATCATTGGTTTTCCCTCTAGGTTTCTTCCAAGGGTTTATACCCAAAAAATTTGGTGTTCTTATGTGTTTGATTTGGTTTCCTTATTTATTTTTTTGTTGCATGTTTAGTTTATTACTCAACTGTGATTTTAGTAGATAAAGTGATTTTGTTTTGAGATAATTGTTGAGTGTTAAGTAGGAAAAAATTCAACATGGTATCAGAGTATACCAAGGGTTGAATCCAGGAAAATCAACAGAAACAACATGAAGCAAGCTTGAGGATGATGTCCGCGTGGATTTCGAGTCACACATGCTGCTATTACTTCGTATCATCCCATATCTAGAGAGACTGCCTTCAATACCTTTCTCACCTGATGCCTATACTGCTCCTTCCTGACAAATGATTGTTCCAACAATTTCTCTTATATCCTCCTCTCGGGGCCTTATCTCATGATCAATGAAAAAAAATATATCACCCAGTACCTTAGGCGTCGCCCAAATCTGATGAACCACTAGGGGATCATCAAAATACTAATTAATTTCCACTTCCATTGTACAAATGTCCACATTCTAGTTAGATCAAAGTAAAACTTAGTCAACATGGAAGATCATTCCCATCTCCACCTGAAAAAAACCTATCGGGGAGCACCTGTTCTTTGCAGTATCACTAGTGAGAGACCCTTGTGACCCGTGGCTTGTGACCCTTGTGACCTGTGGCTTGAGTATCTTCGTATTAGAAGTTCATCTATAGTTATATAATTCATTTTTGAGTTGTCTCATTGGAGGAGGAATTTGATTTTGGAGAAAATCCTTTTAAACCTTCTAGTCTAGAGATTCTGTCATTCAACATAGTTTATTTGTTGGCATTGGAACTACTAAATCAATAACAACAACAAAATACAAATGAATTTTATCCTATGATGGTCGATGTACAATGAAAGTTCTAGAATTAAAT
>JASDQU010373118.1:6603-18967 GCA_032191745.1 Picea mariana
ATGGCACTTGTATTATCACAATAGATTGGAATGGGTTCATCATACTCAACCTGTATATCTTTTAGAGTTTGTTTCATCCATAGAACTTGTGTACAACATGATGTTGCTGCAATATACTCTGCCTTGACTGTAGATAAATATATTGATGATTTTTTTTTGCTTATCCATGATACTAAACACTCACCCAAGTAGAACACTACTCCACTAGTGCTTTGTCGGTCATGAACGCAACCTATCCAATCTGCATTCATGTAGGCAATAAGTGATAGATCCTTTCCTTTTGGATACCATAATCCAAACTCTTTTGTTCCTTTGAGATACTTGAAAATCCTCTTCATTGCTAATACATGTGATTCCTTTGGTGCTGCTTGAAATCGTGCCACTTGTCCAACTGCCTGCATTACATCTAGTCTGGATGTTGTCACATATAGTAGGCTACCAATCATTGACTTGTATTGCCTCTGATCTGTAGACTTTGAATCATCATATTTGCTAAACTTGCAACTGGTTTGCATGGGAGTGATCATTGGTTTGAAATCTTCCATTCCGAACCTCTTTAGCATTTCTCTGATATAATTGGTTTGAGAAATAAAAATTCCTTGCTTGCTTTGATGTATCTAAAGTCCAAGAAATAAGGATAGTTCTCCAAGTAATGACATTTCAAATTCATTATGCATATCCTTTGAAAATTTCTATCTTAACCTGCCATCAACACTACCAAAAATAATATCATCAACATAAACTTCAATTAATAAAATACTATCTTGACTCACCTTGATGTAAATGTTGGTGTCTGCACTTCCTTTTCTGAACCCTATCTGCTGTATATATTTATCCAGTCTAGAGTACCATGCTCTAGGAGCCTATTTTAGACCATACAATGCCTTCTTTAATTTACACACATAATCTGTGTTCTATGACAAATGAAATCCTTCTGGTTGTTCAATGCAAACTTCTTCTTCAAGTTCCCCATTCAAAAAAGCTGATTTTACATCCATATGACACACTTTAATATTTTTGAAGCATGCATAAGCTAAAAGAAATGATATTGCTTCCATTCTGAAAACTGGGGCAAATGTCTCTTCAAATTAGATTCCTTCAAACTGTTCATATCCTTTACATACCAATCTAGCTTTGTTCCTTGTAACTTGTCCATCTTCAATCAATTTATTCTTGTAAACCCACTTTGTGTCGATCACATTCTTATCCTTTGGTCTTGGAACCAATTCCCAAGTGTCATTTTTCTATATTTGATCCAATTCTTCATCCATGGCCTTATTCCAAAATTCATCATTGCTAGCCTCTTCAAAATAGGTTGCTTCAATCGTCGATGTGAGTGCTAGGTGTGTTTGTTTTGGTGAACACATTCTTCTTCTAGTCTCAACTCTTGCATCTTTGTTTCTAATAATCTGATCTGAAGGATGATTATTTTGTACTCATATGTTAGGTGTCTTTGGAGTCACTTTCTAACTTGCTCTTCTACTTCTGTCAGATCCTCTTCATATTCCCCTTCTTTTTCATCTTCTGTTTCTTCTTCGTAAAGTTGTTCCATTGATTCATTTTCTTGTTCCTTCAATTTTTGTCTACCTGTTTCATCAATTGTTACGTTGATGCTTTCCACAACTTCGTTCAATCTCAGGTTGTAACACTTGTATTCTTTTCTTTTACTTGAGTAACCAACAAGTACTCCTTTTTCCACATGAGAATCAAACTTGCACATTCTGTCGTCTTCTCTTTTGATGTAGCATTTGCTTCAAAAAACTCTGAAGTGTTTCACATTTGCTAGTCTTCCTTTCCATATCTCGTAGGGATTTTTGTCAATGTTTCTTTTGAGCATTACTCTGTTTTGAATGTGAATTGTTGTATGCACTTCCTGTGTCAAAAAAATATCTGTCGATTTTGAATCCATTAGCATTGTTCGAGTCATTTCCTATATTGTCCTGTTCTTTCTTTCAACAACTTCATTCTGTTGAGGTGTCCTAGCAACGTAGAATTGTACTTTTATTCCATGATTGTTGTAGTATTCCATAAATTCCTTTGAAGTGAACTCTCCTCCATTATCAGATATCAAGCATTTGATTTTTGAATCCATTTCATTTTCAACCATTTCCTTGTAGATCTTGAAGTTTTCAAAAGCTTCTGACTTATTCTTGAGAAAGAAAACTGCAATCATTCTTGTATGATAATCAACTAATAACATAAAGTATTTCTCACCTTTTAAAACCTTTGTTGTAGTTTGTCCAACTAGATCAGTATGCACAATTTCAAATGGTCTTGTCATTGAATATTCCTTTGATTTGAACCTAGTCTTTGTTTCCTTTCCTTGTTGACAATGCTTGCATAAAGTGTTGGTTGGTTTCGTGATATGGGGCATTTCTCTGACTACTTATCTTTTGCTGACTTTGACAAGGTTATCAAAATGTATGCGACCCATTCTTTTGTGCCATAGCCAAATTTCATCTTCCTTTCCTAGACAACACTTTTCATTTCCAATTTCACTTAACACATATATGTTACTTGAAGTTCTTGCAGCTATAACAATCAATTTTCTTGAACCTTCTTTTCTTATCTCACACTTTTTGTGAATCAAAAGTAACTTTATGACCTTGGTCACTCATTTGACTCACACTTAGAAGATTATGTTTCATATCTTCTACTAGTAGAACATTTTCTGCCTTTGTATTCTTGTTCCCAATTATGACTGTGCCTTTTCCAACGATTTTGGATGAATCATCATTTCCGAAGGAGACTGATTCATCTCTTTCCTTTATTAATGTAAGAAACCTGTCTCTATCACATGTCATGTGTTTTGAACAACCACTGTCAACATACCAACCATGTTTTTTCTGCTTATCTTGTAGAGTGAGTGTGCATTCTTCATTGTTGTATTGATTTTGCTTTCTTATCCATGTCCTTTTCAGAGGTTCTTGTTTGTGATTGTTGTTGTTATTTTATGGTTCTCTAGGAGGGATTGTCATTCTGCAATATTTGGCCATGTTTCCAAAGTTGTTACACTTGTATCACTCCACTTCAGTTCTTAATGATTCAAACCTGTTGTAACTTCTTCTCTGTGTTTCACTAGGCCTTCTTGGATAACCCTTTTGTGTATGACTTTCAAAGTTGTTTATGTTCATGTTGTTAGCTCTACAATTCACAGCTTTATGTCCAAAATTATTACATGCATAACATAAACCAAAAAAGACAGTTTGATACCTGGGAGTTGAAGATATTATGGAAGTATGTGCTCTTATGAATCCTTCTTCTTCCTGAGACCTATCTGTTTCTGTTGGTCATTGATTCTAAAATTTGAATCTTCTCAGTGGAGGAGTGTTCCTGTAATTTTCTATGTAGACCTTCCTATCCCCTTTGATTGTTTCTGCATAGNTTTTGTGTATGACTTTCAAAGTTGTTTATGTTCATGTTGTTAGCTCTACAATTCACAGCTTTATGTCCAAAATTATTACATGCATAACATAAACCAAAAAAGACAGTTTGATACCTGGGAGTTGAAGATCTTATGGAAGTATGTGCTCTTATGAATCCTTCTTCTTCCTGAGACCTATCTGTTTCTGTTGGTCATTGATTCTGAAATTTGAATCTTCTCAGTGGAGGAGTGTTCCTGTAATTTTCTATGTAGACCTTCCTATCCCCTTTGATTGTTTCTGCATAGATTTTTGGATATGTTTCTTATTCTGTTGTTTTGGAGCTTGATCCCTTTTCCGTATGATTGTATCCAAGTCTGGACTTGTCATGATTAGGTCTTTGACTGTTGATAATGTCATTCAAAACTTTTGAACTATTTTGCATATTTTTCTTTTGAAGATCCTTTCTTAATGTGACAATCTTTGCTTCCAAATTTTCAATTATATCGTCTCTTTATTCTAGATGTTCTTTGAGTGCTTCTTCAATTCTTTTATCTTCTTCAATTTGAACCTTCAAATTTGTGATCATTTGTTCTAATTACTGAGTGTCTTCTTTCTTGTCTAGTTCCGCTTGTAGCTTCTTGTTTTCCTCTTTTCTCTTTTGATAACTTCTATGGCACTCATCAATTACTATTGGTAGTCAACTTTTGCCTCTTCAATTTCTTCTTTGACTTCTTCATATTATACTTCAGAGTCTTCTTTATTAGAGTCTTCTACTACCATGAATAGAACCCTTTCTGTCTCACTGTCACTAACTTCATCTTCATCTGATGATGAGATGTCTTCTTTGGTGCATAAGATTTTCTTGAAAACTTTCTTTGTGGTTCTTTTGCCTTTATACATTTGTCTTCTTTTTGAGTCACCTTCATCATTTCTCTTTTTCTTATGAGGACATTTTTTTATCAAAATGACCAATACCATCACAATTAAAAAAAATTAAAGGAAGCTTACGTATATACCTGCCATTGGTTACCTTGTTCAGTCTTCTGACAAAGTTGGCCACTCCTTCATCATATTTTGAGACGTCACTATTGTCTGCTTTTAGTTCTCATTTCATATGCTGTGAATATTCCATGTAGTTCACCCATGCTTATTGAGTTTAGATCTAATCTTTCTTGTAGTGCTGATATCTTAGGGTCAAATCTCATATGAAGAGATCTTAGTACCTTTTGAACAATTACAAATTCTTGAATTTTTGCTCCCAATCCTATGATTTCATTCACTGTTTCATCGACTTGTAAGAAGTAAGTTGCAATATTCTTATCTTCCTTCATCTTTAGTTGTTCGAACTGACCTCTGTAAGTTTGAAGATTTACTCTTTTGACTTTTGAATCTCCTTCATAAATATTTCGAAGTTTGTCCCAAATCTCTTTAGTGGATTTACAATGTGAAACTTTGGTGAATACCATTTCACCAAGACCATTCAGAAGTGCATTTGTGTCTTTGGAATTATTCTGACCAAGTTTCACTAATTTTTCATTTGTTGGAGGAATTGCTCGTACTGTGTATCCATCTATAATTGATTACCAAATTTCTAATCCCTGTGTTTGTATATATGTCTTCATCCTTATGCTCCAAAAATGCATACTCCTATCCATAAAATTGTCGTATTCCATTTTTATACAAGTTTTTTCTCTCCATGATCTACCTTTCAGTGGTTAAATTGATTTATGAAGGAACCGACTCTGATACCAATTGTTGGATTACTGAGAAGGGGGGTGAATCAGTAGTAGAGAAATCTAATCCTTTTCAACCATATAATCCAAGTGTTATATCAATGTAGCATTATCATCCAATAATTTTTGAGTAAATAAGAAATGAAAAAATGAACAATCATACACATACACAGTACACCAGTGTTTTACATGGAAACCCAAAGCGAGAGAAAACCACATAATTCTTTTTCTTATATGTCTTGAAGAATTACATTCATTGGAAGAACCAACTTCATTTGTTTTCCTGCTGCAACTGGAAGGAGGCTCCAACCCCCTAGTTTTTGAGGCTACAACTTGAGGGAAGCTTCAATTCCCCAATTCTCTGGCTATAACCAGAAGCAGGCTACAACCCCCTATGATCTCCGACCACAACCGGAAGGTGGATACAACCACCTATCATTGCTTCGTCCAACCGCCCTGAAATATAAATGTGAAATGTAGACAACCTGTCACTGTCATTGAATCAACCACTGCCATTATCAATCTTTCACTGTCAACCTTCACCAATCAACCTGCACCAAAGAACTTGTACCAATAACCTGAACCAACATGTATCATGCGTCAACTGCACATGAACTATGACTCATCAATATGTATCAACATCCTCAACTGTACACCTCATGTATGTTCCAACTCATCAACTACTTTTCTCAACCATGTACCCAACATGTACCTCAACCATATACCAAAGACATACACCAATATAACCATAAAAAAATCATCACTCTATCCATAAACCAAATACCATAAAACCTTGCATCAAATCATGTGCCACAAACTCACTATTTTGTAGCCTCAAGCTAAACCAACAACTTCARCAACACATCACAACCAAAAGACCAATACCCATATGCCAAATACCAACAACAAAATACCAACTATATCCCTCAAAAAATATGATATATGMAACAATATTGAACATCCAATACCATCTCAAAAGATAAACCCTAGCTCACAAAACATACCTCAAACAAGATGTGCCATATGTCTCATAAATAGACCCCAACCATGTTGTTGCCGCAAATTTCYGCCTCACTTTTTCTACCACGATTTTTCTGCCACAATTTTTCTGTCGCGATTTTTCTATCGCACATTTTCTGTCGCGATTCTTCTTCTGCACTTTTTCTGCCACGATTTTTCTGCCGCAATTTTCCTACCACACTTTTCTGCTGCAATTTTTCTCTATCAATAATACTTGCCCAAATAACCTTTCACAAAATAGATATTCAATGATATTCAAGTGTGATTGAAATGAGAGAGCCTTGCCTCTTATTTATAATTTCATGTAGCTTCTTCAAGGGGTTAAATTTTAACCATCTTAACCCACTTTCCTTATTTTAGGATTAACCAACTTCTAACCACTTGTCCACTTAGTGATTTTTCCATTAAATTTATTATTTAAATAATTTCTTTTGTATCCACTTTGACTTATAGTACACTCATCACTTCACTTTATTATTTACCTTCTAAAATCTCTCAAACCACTTTCCTTATTTTAGGGATTTCTCCATTAACTTTATTATTTAAATAATTTATTTTGCATCCTCTTTGACTTATAGTACACTCATCACTTTGACTACTTTGACCTTTTAAGGCTTTTAGATGACTCATGAGGGTTCTCCAACTTCACATGGCCATAAATCTCTAACCGTGAGGAGTTATGTAATGTTCCACATACCATCGGAAATGGCATGACATGTACTATCCATATAGAATAGTCTTACCTGCAAATATAACAAAACTCATACCATTATCCATCAAACAAACTTGGTTCCATTACCCAAAACTTTGTGCTACCAAAATTCGCTACCAGACTTTCTTCAAGAGTTGAAATCAATGACAACCAACCCAATTAATCAACATATAATACAAGACAAGCATCAAGCCCAGTTCCAAGCCAACTGAGTAGTTTATCAGAAATCATTTTGCACAAATGTTCAAGCATCAAAAACACAAAAAAGGAGATACTGGCCTCCAAGGCCCATAAACAAAAATGTCGGGTAGATGCCAATCGTTGTGCATTCCAATTTTTTGAATATTTAAAGAAGCCACTTTACTTTCTTTGTTCATGATGACGCGATCACTGGACTCTAGGAGAATCAAACCTTTTTGGCCATGCAATTAGTCAATTGCACGAGAGCTTGCTAGTTGAACGATGGGGTATCTTGGTTAAATGCAATCATCTAGGACAAACTGTCAACACCATCAACATTGACAACACTCATGCAAGGAGCCAAAGGAAGCCATCGAATGGTTAACATGTTCCACACAACGGGTAGAAATGTTCACCTAGGGAGACCCACACAAAGGTTGACTGGTACAAGAACCATAAGGGCATATACATCCCTATCTCATGTCCTCTATCCCTTGCAGAATTTCACTGGTTTTCAATGGGTTAAAACAAGATTCAACTTTGCCCCAACAAGAGTGTTTTTCCTTTAGCAAAAAACCTTGTTGACTGTCCATTCTCAGAGTTGAACTAGTAATTAAGACAAGGATGACCACTAAAAGAATACATAAGCACTTTTAAGTGATACCTTCAGAGACAAGAGTTGCTAAGGGAATGCATGTCAATTGCAACCAAATAAAAAGTAGTATTTGGAAAGGGGCCCTGATGCGACCCACGACTTTGAAAAGATTGGTATAACGATGTGCCTCATCCATTTGTTCTAAGAACGAAGATGATACAGGGTTAAGGTTTAAATCAAGAGAAAACTTATGAGGTTAAGGCACTCTAGTGACAGGAAGCCTGTCACTTCTGTAGCTTAAGCTAAAACTTTTAGCCAAGCAAGGCCAAGGCCTGGTTGTCAAAGGATGCAATGAGTTTTCCGTACGAACAATCAATAAAGTATTAGGTTACACACTCGATCCCTCAAGGAAATGGTGGAATTATTAGGTGTAGAAGGTGAACTAGAAACCTAGTTACCATAGAATAGGTGTAGGGCACTATCTAGTTAAAAAATTAAACGTTTAGAAACAAGTAATCTAACAAATTTGAAGCAAACCACCTTTTCTGGATTTACGAAATGTTGTGAGGGAGTATTGTATCATAATAATCAAATAAATATTCATATACATGTAATTAGAACCAATAAACAAAGGAATTTACACACGCGTACTGTCACTGAAGGTGAAAAACTTGAGTCGATGTCCCATGCATGCGCTCCATCTAGCTCTCACATGCCAACTGTTGAGACCTCACCGGTAACTCCCAGCCAACACTAGGGGTACTATTCTTCCCCCTGAGCCCCCAAGCCACAAAGGGGCCACACACACAATACCATAGAATGATAGCACCTAGATTTCATCGCAAGGTTGAGCTATCACTCGTTATCTAAGCTGGGTATCCCAACTCCTATGAGAGAAATTCAGTCAAGATAAAATTCCGGCAGTGCAACCTTACGCAAACTAGACGTGATTCATACTCCTTCCCCGCCATCCTTTTTATAGATTTTTCTTAGTGATTAGTTTCCCAAACCCTCATTAGATTCTTTTTATTAAATTTAATTAGGATAAACCTCCCCCGTACACATGTCACCCAATCCCTTAGTTGAACCAGAAAATCAATTTATTAATTAATTAAATTTTCCTATTTCCCCCACCCACCTAAAAGTGTTCCTAAAACGCTCCTCATTGTCCCTTTATTCCCTTACAATTCTTAAATTACTTACGCCTTACTTAAAGACTATTTGAGTTCATAAATAGAAAGTTCCAAAGGCTAGATTCCTTACTAAGTTAGACATTCCCCTCTTTCTTTAAGTTTCCCCTTTTCTTTAAGTTTTCATTTTTATTTAAGTTTACCCTTTTCTTTAAGTTTTCCTTTTTCTTTAAGTTTCCCCCCTTTTTAACTAAGTTCAGAATTAGCAAGTTTAGACAAAAACAACCATTTACCCCTTTAATAATTAAAAATTCATTAAAATTTTTACTTTAATTATTAATGGTTGAATATTCTTTACCCCCTTCTGGTTACATGTCCATTTAGCTTTTTTTTGTTCACATAATATACTTATACCTAGGTTTTAAATTCACTAGTCTTGGCAACAATTCTTAAGGGAAAAAAAATTGTTATTAACTTCACTCATACCATCATTCATTTTAAGGTCGACCAGGTCCTAAGGAGGCATACTTTTCTAGGTACTAGGTTTATTAACTTACCATAGTTAAAATCATTGTTGAGACCCTAAATTGACATCCCCACTACCCAATTTTACTCCTCATCTATACCTTTTTGGCTTACCTAAGCTTGGGTAATGACAAAGAATACTACCATTAGCCATTGATAAGGTCATGAGGGAAAGTATAATTAATTCATGCATTTTTGTGGTTTATTGAGCTAGGAGATTAAATGTTTCATGTACTAATGCTTCAATTTTCCATGTATAATCTTTGACCTCTAGATAAATCCAGCCTTCTTGTACCAGCTCAGCTATCCGGTACTTGTGCACCAGAATGCCACTGTCTGAATCTGGTACCAAGTGCATCTGGTACTGAATCTCACCTGTCGTGATCCGGTACCAACGACCGTGGACTATCGTGATCCGGTACCACCATTCGTGCACTGTTTGGATCCAGTACCATCTACCTGTCACGATCCGATACCAATTCAGGAAGCCGAATGTACCAAGTTTAGCTCCAGATCGTGCCCAAGAAAATTGTGGAGTGTTTATTGAATCATAAATGTTTTAGCAAAGCTATGTTAGGATAGGTTGTTGTTGCTTCATCCTCATGCACTTCGTGTCATGAGGATGAAGCTTAAAATATGTAACCGAATAATTAAATTTAACAATTGATTTATTTGCAAATGATTTTACCTCCTTGTGTTTCACGACTAAGACTGTTTAAATAGTCATGGCAAGGATGGCAGAAGTAGTAGACAGTTAGCATAATACATATGTGAAGTAGCATTATATATTGCATAACATATGTTGAGTGAATATTAATAGAAGGACGTGATTTATCTCTATGCCTTGATTGTCTATGATTGAATGTGAGCTGAGTTGTTAGCATAGTTTGATTCTATGTTTTGAAGTTTGAGTGAGAGTAATGTGTGGGTTGAAAACAAGTTTACTGTAGACTCCAGTCGCTGACTTGTTGAAGCGGCAAGGGCCCACCGCCCAACAAAGGTCAGCACTTTCGTAGATTAGTATTGACATTTTCTTTCAATAGTGTGAATGTTAGATTAGCTAAATCTTTAATTCCTTTAGATGATAGCAGTATAGTTTAGACTAGAATTTTAATTATATGATTGTTTAGAGAGCTTTACTCACTTTGTTTTGCATATGCTTTGTTTTTATGAATTTGATTTTGTTTCATAGACATGAATGCTGGCAGTAGTAGTCAGACATATTTGAAGGAGAACTAGTGAAGTTTACAACAACACATTGTGAACCACAACATACACAATATATTGACTATTAAACTACCCATGCTATGTCTTGATGATTGATGTGTGATTTCCCTTTCAGAAGTGTGGTTGCATAGTTAATTCTCTGGGTCAGATAGCAGAGTTGATCTGTCAGAAGAACTCCATCTCATACTTGCATGTGCCATAATGGAGTAGATAGCCTCTCTATGAAATACACCCAAAGTGCATTTTGGTTTGCTAGTTTGTTTTGTTTCCAGCATACATAATCTAGAATAGTTCTATACTCATGACATTATAATTACCTTTCTTACTGGTGTCTTGTAACTCTATTGATTACGAATCCCAGATTGATAATTAATGAGTGCATTATACTAAACATATAAGTAGCACAACAATCGTGACGTGCCATTCAAGACGCACTACGTGCTCCAAGGGTGTCACTCACCTGCATTCTGGTTTTATTTACGCGACATGCCCTTCAAAATGCACTACGTGCTCCAAGGGTTCCACTCACCTTTTGACTGAACTTAGTAGACGTCAAACCCATGGAGTGAATACTTCATCAGGTGACCTTGTGGGAGACTAAGGGCCTTTAAGGAATAAGGAACCTTCCTTATTGTGTGCCCTTTAGAATCATCTTGAGTGACTGTCACAGTCTGCCCTCACGACATCATGGATCTCTCAAACTAGGTAATCGTTAACCTACAGTTCAAGCCATGAAGAGAGTGCTAGTAGGATGTGGCATGGTTGCTACCACACCTCTCCCTCAATGTTTCTAGTTGTTGTGTGTGACCCCTTTACTCCAAATGTGAGTCTAGTCGGCAATCTATCGTCATCCTTCATCCATCAACTAAACATGTCATCGATAACAATCAACATCATAATATCTAGTCATATGTCACATCTATAATATCAGAAACATTCAACCATAAAAGTCCACCCCTTAACTCGATCTGGAGTCCAAGGAGGTCACTTGATGCCATCGACATCCTCTAACGTCCAGAGTCCTGAACACTCAAGAAAACCAATCAATAGCACATGTTGATATAAATATAACAAGACAACACATCATCATATCCTCAACATCTCATAATCATAATCAAACAATCAATATATAAAGAACCGGATCACTTGCACGCAAGTGTCCTCAAAGAATATATCCAATAAGGTGTGCGCAAGAGCAGGATGTTACATACACCCCTCTTGTTTTAAATTTCATCCCGAAGTTTAACAGTATATAAGTGATGAAATAAATATCTCATAATGTCTATATTTCTAGCTATCAAACAAAAATGGAAACTGTTGATGCATATCATATGCATTCTCCTAGGTCACCAAGTGCAGACTATAGTTGTCCCACTGGACCTTGACTTGATCTACCATATGGTGTCAAATGCGATGGTCCAGAATGCACATTGGCTCCACTGTGAGAACATCCTTGTCTGGTATCTGCAAGGAACTCACGTCAATAACATGTGTAGGATATCTAACATAATGTCTCAAAATAGATATGTGAAAAACATCATGCATATGCCTCAAAGAATCAAGCAAGGCTAGTCAATAGGCGACGAGCCCCTTATTTTCCACAATCTTGAAGGGTCCTACAAACCTAGGAGAGAGTTTAGCACCCCTTCCAAACTTGATCAAAATTTTATGTGATTTCACTTGCAAGAAGACTTGATCGCCAACTTCATAACTATGGTCGACATGATGCACATCGACATAACTCTTCTATCGATCCTGCGTTTTCTTTATCCTTTGTATTATGGTTTTTATTTGGTCTTACATTTATTGGATTTATTCTGGCCCCACCAGGACCCTATCCTCAAGCCGATCCCAACTCAAAGGTGTCCAACATGGTT
>JASDQU010373118.1:26527-41131 GCA_032191745.1 Picea mariana
AATAATTCATATCAACACATATCGAAGATATATAAAGAAAAGTTTCATGCGATGCATAAACATGAAAACATAACATATTAGCACACTAAGAAGCTTGGATAAATTTACGAACATTTAATCAGATAAAGGAAATAACTGACTACCCACACATCCTACCTTGCATGGTTAGGACCTCTAGGACACATAAGAAACACTCAAGCCTAGGTTCTCATCGATTTTGACCATTTAAGGTCTCAGGGTTGACAATTGTTCTGAGGAACAAGGAGGTGTCTACATCCCCCTCCCGACACAAACAACCAAGAAGATTAAGCTAAACGCAACATTCACGATCAACTAAGACTTCATTCCATCAATCCTAACATCAATTAACCATGGGCGAGGGTAATCAATACTGTTGACAATCATATATCAACTTTAATTAACAACTCAATAAGAATCTAGTTCAAACCAATCTAGCATCATCAATATTATTGGTGCAATAGAACACAAATTAATCAATCATTTCATCTACAAGGTGCAAGAAATCTAAAGACACAACCAGTCACAATCATAATAAATTCATGGCACAACATAAATTATAGTTAAATTCATAATGCAAGGGTTCTAATACGGTGTCAACCACACATTAACGTTTCCAACAGTGCACTAGTGATCGAGTCACTTTTAGTCGTAAATATCATTATTCAAGGTGCGTGATAAGGATCTACTACGACACAAATCCATCTAGATAGCACCATAGCCTCCTCTAAAGAATCTTATATAAAGGTCAACTAAATTAAACCCTTAACAATATATCCCTACTTTTAGAAATAAACCATGCTTCCCTGCTTTCTTTTCTTCAAGACAATCCCTTAAACATTAAGAAGAATAAATCAGCTATAATTAATAATTACAATTATCATAAAAGGGTTCCAATGCCAACATTAATAATTTCAATATGTCCTTATTTATTTCCCTATTGTAAAGGCAATTAAAATAGAATCACAATGATCCCAATTAACTAATAAAACTAATGCAAAAACATAAATCTAACTAATGCCATATTCATAATTAACTAAGGCCATAATCATAATTAAAGAATTATAAAACTAATTCCTTAAACAATTAAACTAATAAAACTGTTACTTAGAAACAAATTGATATATACTAAAATTTCACAATAAAAATGGGTACGATGGTTGCTTTAATTATACTTGTAATCACCACATCTCACATTAAAACAATCAAACTGGTGTTTACACCTCATCTCACCATTCATCAACATTCACAGTTTTCAATACACCATTGCCTTGATCACTACTATCTCAAATGAACTAATAAAACTAGGGCAAGAGGTTACTAAAGTAAGGGACAATCACCACAATTAATTAAATCAAATACATTGTTGAAGAAAAAAATTCGAGCGAAATCCCTGTGATGAAAACTTGATAGTTTCCTTGAGCATCGTTTACTTTATCTGAATAGGCGCCAATAATAAATGAAAATAAAAAAAATGCCACAAAGTTAGCAATCAACTTGACAAGTGGCTTAACAAACTAATTTTGGAAGGAGACTCATCCAGAATAAATTTTCATAAAATTTATTCTCCAAAAACAGTTGAAGATAATTCTCAAGTTAGGATAGCAACAGGATAAGAAATAGGTGGTCTGAATAACATGCACAGGTCAGAATTAAAATAAAAGGGTGAATCCCTCTTAAAATGGGTTTTAAAATCTAATTTCCTCTCGGGTTCATTTACAGGTTTTAATCATTTTTTGTAAAATTTCGGTGGGCTCGAGGCCTAATCAACTATCTTAAATTATATTCCAAATCCCACAATTCCACCAGATAATTGCCAATATAATACAAGACAAGCATCAGGCCCGGTGCCAAGCCACCGAGTAGTTTATCAGGAAGCATTATGCACAAAGTGTCAAGCGTAAAAAACACAAAAAAGGAGATATTGGCCTCTAAGGATAATAAAAGGAAATTTCGGGCAGATGCCAATCATTATGCATTCCAATTTTTCGAATATTTAAGGAATCCACTTTACTTCTTTGTCCATGGTTGTGCGCTCACTAGACTCTGGGAGAATCGAACCTCGGTGGCCACACAATTAGCCAAGTGCACGTGAGATTGCTAACTGACCGATGGGGTAACTTGGTCAAAGGCAATAATGCAGGACAAGCTATCAACACCATCAACATTGACAACAACCACGCAATGAGCCAAAGGAAGCCACCGAATGGTTAACCTGTTCCACGCGACGGGTAGAAACGTTCTCCCAGGGAGACTGTTGGCAGCAGGCCGAAATGGGAAAGAAAGCATGCACAGAGAAGAATGAAAGATGGAAGAGAAATCGTGGGAAATAAAGCATGCACTAAGAAGAACAACAGCTGGAAGAGCAATCGTGGGAAGGGAAGCGTGCAAGAGGAAAGCGAAAACTAGCAATAAGCATAGCACATGGGCATGCAAGAAGGAGGAAACAACTGGAAGGAAGCAATGAACGCATGCAAAGAAGGAAGACCTAACAACATAAGAGTTAGGGTTTTTGGTAAGAGTTTTTGTGTAAACGGATGAAGAGCCCGATAGATATAAATATAGGTAAGCAGGTATCAAAGAGAGGTTAGATCGAGGGTAGGTTGGTTTGAGAGTTCGAGAGTTAGAGAGTTCAGAGATTTAGAAGTTCAGAGATTTTGCCAGGGTTGAGCTTCCATTTTATGTAATACGTTGATAATGGATTACTTGTATCGAGAGAGCTAAGCGGGAGGTAGATCTCGAGGATCAGATCACAGGCTGAGGAGCCTGGTGCGATCTAGTTCACCTCGCAGAGATCTTGCCGATCTGAGAAGAATTGTAAGCGCGAGGCGTAAGAATTGTAGAACTATCATAATAAAAGAGCTAAGAGCCAAATCTTTGTGGACGTAGCCCTAGGAGGGGGTGAGCCACGGTAATACTTGTGTAATGTGATCAATGCATGCATCTCTCTGCTTATTGTTGTTAGTTAGATACTAGATGCGATGAATGGATGAGTTATTATACTGTTTAGTTCATTTATGTTGCACTATTTAATTCTGAAGGTTAGATAACAATAATTTTTAATACAACTAATAACTAGTGGTTGAGAATGCAGACCCTCTATCTCCTACTCAATTCTAGTCTGTAAACACATGAGTCTTACAGCCACCCATTAAAGCTATCTCGGGTGAGACTGCACAATGCATTATGTGTGTTGTGTTTCCTTCTAGTTCACCAGAAGGGTCGATAGTTTTAGGCTTTGTTGGTACCCTGAAAGATACAAACCTCAGGTCTAGAGTCAAAAGTTGCTCGATAGGTTGAGAAACCAACAAATGGTTCTGTTGTCATTGTAAAAGGAACTTGAAAGGACTGATTAAATGGGATAGAACACATGTGGAGAAAAATGAATGAAACTAGAAGACTATTGAGTCACTAGAAGGGAATGTTGAGGCCGTGGAACCCCACGAAAGCAGAGATCGAAGGTTGGTTGAGAACTAAAGAGCTAGAGTTTTCCCAAAAAGACAATAGAAACCCTAGTCTGACGCCTCACAAATATCTAGATAGATACGTGTTTACAGATTTACACGAAGTCTTTTTCTCTGATTTTCCTCACCTATTGCAGGAGTGGATACTAAGGTTGAAAGATACCCATGCGAGGAACTGGATCTGACCGCTAGATTGGACCCTAATACAGATTGCCCAGTTACAACAGGTGAACAAAAAATTCACCCGCGCAGTCGATTTTTGGCTTAACAATATTGTGGCAGGCTTCATCACATAATTTGAAGTCGACACAGCGCAGCAGAGCAGGAATTCCTACACGGACCTTGTGGAAGGTACATTCGATCACTGTATACTTCAATTAAAATACTGCTATATAACAAAGGTGTAATGACAATGGAAGAAGATAGCTAAACTTCCTTGCGTGCATGGGGGAAGGGGGGAAGCATTGACAGAGGGGAGGACAAATGGCTGAAGGAGAGGACAAAGGAAAAAAGGAGGAGGAATCTTTCGACCCAATCTTGTTGGATGATGACCAACTTAAGTGGATCTTGGCGTCACCTGGAATGATGCATAGCAGATCACCCTACGAATATAAGGTGAATAGAAAGAAGAGAGCCATAGCTGCGAGATAGGGATTGGAAGACAATGAAGAAGATGTAGAGGATCTCTAGGCTGTGGAGAAGATTGAGGAAATCCTGTGCACAACCTATGAGAGGAAAATAGGAGGCCCAAGAATAGGAGGAGAAGATAGCCGTCCTTTCTGTATTAATGTCAGTGTGGAATCCATAAACCCATGTGCGACTCATAAACCAAAGATAACATCACCGTTTAGAAAACTGAAGTTCAGAGGAAGTTCGATAGCAAGAAGCACATCTACTATCAGAGCAACAACTGGAGGATCCAGTTCAGGCAGTACGAGTCAAGTATCTACACCGCGTGGCGGAGGTAGAAATTGAGTATTTAGAATGGTAGGACATGACCCCATGATCATATTACCAAAGTTCCTAGGAGAATAAGTAGAAGACTCAGAAAATCATTTGTTCATTTGTGCAAAGGTCTGGGAGGAAAAACAGATCACAGATGAAGATACCAAACTTGTGCAGCTAGCTATCACGCTAAGAGACCACGCACTAGAATGGTACATGAGTCTAGACAAAAACAATGCTCCTAAGATGACGAGGACACTAGAAGACATCAAGAAGATACTGATTAATGAATTCTAGAAGTCAAGCTCAGAGGACCCGTACATGAATGAAATGATTGAGATCCAACAGAAACCAGGAGAATCTATATGGGAGATTGACCAAAGGTTTAAGCGATTAAAAGGAAAGTTAAAATACCTTATGACCAACATGCAGCACCAACATCTGTTTTTCAACTCACTACTCCCACATTTAAAATACCCCTTACAACAATAGAAGTTTTAGACGCAAGCTGAGGCGCTATGGGCAGCCTTGCATCTGGAAAAGAACCAGTACCAGTAGATGGACACGACCATTGAAGAATTGAAGGAGGATTTGAAGGACCTCACATTTAAATTGAATCAGAATAAGAACAAGGACAAACAAGAAGTTGTTTGGTGCACCACATGCAGGACATAAGGACACCACAACAATGAATGTCCAACATTCATGCAGTATATGGAAATAGGTATGCCAAACCCACTCCCACAAGGAGGACTATGGTGCGAAATATGCAAGAAATTGGGTCATGGCCCTTATCACTGCACGATGATGCAAAAGTACTAGACAGTTCCCAAGAATTCTTACTGCACTTTTTGTAAGTCTGTAGGCCATGATGACAAGGAATACATAACTATGGAGTTGATGCAGGAAAGAACATTGGATGCCTACAGGGTACAGGCTGAAATAATGTCTGGGCAAGTAGTGCCCTAGTTCAATCAAGTCCCAGCTCCATACAATACTGTACAACAATAGTATAACCCGACGCAACCCCAGTATAATAACGCACAATACAACCATGCACCATCATATAATGCACAGAGAGGGGACAGAATAGACTATCGAGAAGGAGGATGAGCCAGATAAGGCTTCAGACGTGGAAGAGGACCAATCACATGTCACAATTGTCAGCAATTGAGACATTATGCAAGGGAATTCCCACTGTCCCCAACAACTTGTATGTATTGTCGTGCATCGGATCACGAGACAGAGGAATTCCTGACATTGTTAGTAAAGATCCAGGAAAAAAAGAACCAGAACAACCCGAATGTGCAATGGATTTCAACCGAAGCAAGGGAGGATGGATGAAATATCAACATAGTCACCCAAGGAGGAACGAAGACAGGAAATGACACAGTCCAAAAAGAACCTGCACAAAACCAGTGGATAACGAAGAACACCAAACCAAGGAAGCAGTTCGATGCATCGAAAGAAAAGGAGAATTTTAAGGAAGACAGATAGGAATTTTAGACAAAGGACACAACATCGACTTCCACTATGCAACCAACCCATGAAGCCCTAAAATACGAAATGCTGCCATCATTGGATCATATCGAAGGGCTATCATTTAAGGGACAAGTAAGTACTATCCAAGAATTCTTGTAGTCATGCATCAAAATATTAAGTGACCCTTCATCTGTGAAAATATTGCAAAACATCTTAAAAAAATGTAGCAATGAAACAAAACAAAAATTAGAACCAAAAATTGTCAATCACCTACACACAAGGAGAAGAACAAGTAGGGAATTCAGATTGAATTCCAACATTGGGGATTTCAATATGGGAGATATCATACTGGACCTAGGATCCGAAGTTAATGTACTACCCAAGAAAACTTGGCAATGCATGGGAGAACCAACCTTGGGATAATTGAATGTCCAACTAAAACTAGCGAACCAACATAGAGTTCTACCAATAGGGAGACTGAAGGGCGTAACGGTAGATCTTGATGGTGTGCGCACCAAAGAAGATTTTGAAGTCATTGAAATAGTAGATGACACAACACCATACCTGACACTACTTGGTCTGGACTGGGCATTTGAAAACCAGGCCATAATTAATTTGAAGACAAGAAAAATGACATTTCAATCCAGAGATTACAGGGTTATAACACCACTAGATCCATCAGAAGGGGAAAGGTTCGTAGAACCCACTTGCTTAGACTTAGAGAAAATTAGCAAGTTATATAGGACAACTGCGTGTGAGGAGGATTATGTAAACCCAACTGCAGACAGGGTACTCAGTTGGCATAGTATTACTTCATGCACGACAGATTTAGACACCAAGTTAGAAAATTGGCAGCAGAGACTACATGAAGTATCCACAAGAAGATGTGCAAGAATAGATCGTGTAGTGAGATGGATATGCATAGAAATCGTAGAACCACCCAGTTTCCATGGACTCAATGATTTAGAAACATTCTTGACACAATATGAAGATGAAGTATTAGAGAACCAGAGGCTACTAGCACTGAACTTAGCACTCAAGGCCACACCCGCCAGATGGTGGGGCACACACAAGGAGATAATCACACACTGGTACCAATGTAAAAGGCTACTGGGAATAAGGTTCAGTGCAACAAATAAAACAACAAACAATAGAGATATGAAGGATTAAACACACCAACGAAACACTTGAGGGAGTGTGAAACGCTGTGGAAATTGACACCACCTGAGGAATGGCCTCACCACTTTATTCATACATTGGAGGGCATACCAGTGAACTGGTATACAGATAAGGAACTGTGCAAAGGAACTACAACGTGGGAAACATTGTAGAAAAACTTTACCACCACTTTCTCATTTGATCATGAGAACCCCAACATAGACGCAACTCTAAAACAAGTCAGAGGAGTCATATTCATTAAGGGACCAGAAGTAGAGCTTATTATCGAAGAGCAGTAGCGAAATAGACAGACAGTCAAGGAACTACTATAATGTTACCAGGTACAGGAGGACATACCGGATGAAGAGAACCCACGTCACATTTAGATTGCAGAAGCAGAGGGCGACGAAGACATGAAGGGACCACAAATAAAATTTGAAGTTATTTTCATGCCAATCAAGGTAAAGAAAGTTAACATCGGCACAACGGAATATCCCAAAATGGCCAGCATTGGAGACTACTGGGATGACTCAACAGTAGAAAGTATTACAAAATTATTGTGTGAATACAACGACTTATTTCCTACAACATTCACAGAGATGAAAGGTATAGTAGGCGAACTGGGAGAAATGAAAATACCTCTCAGACTTGAAGCAAGGCCGATTAGACAATGACCATATAGACTGAACCCTGTATATAAACATAAAGTTAAAGAGGAGATTGAACAAATGATTGAAGACGACATAATTGAACCAGTCGAGGAATCAGAATGGATAATCCTGATGGTCATACAAGACAAGAAACAAGGAAAAGGGATCATGATATGCATCAACTTGAGGAAGTTGAACGATGTCCCTGTCATCGTCAATTTACCAACGCCGAAAATAGTTCGTCAACTACGAGCAACGTTAGGACACACAGGATATTATCAGAAATTTATCAAAGGATATGCGCATATCACAACACCAATGGAAAAACTACTAAGGAAGGATACAAAGTACCAATGGAACGACGAGTGTCAACACGGTTTGGATACCATGAAAAAAAAGATGGTCACTGCACCGATATTAGTATTTCTGGACTGGGGAAAGGAATTCCATGTGCATGTAGATTCATCAGCGATAGCACTCTGAGCTATATTAGTGCATCCAAGAGCAGGAAAATTGGATCACCCGATAGAATTTGCAAGGAGAAAACTATCCGAGTCAAAATAGAACTATAACACAACGGAAAGAGAAGGCCTAGATAAGGTTTGTGTACTTCAGAAGTACATATATGACTTATTGGAAAAACATTTTAAGATGTTTACAGATCACCCATCCCTAAAATACCTAGTCAACAAGCCAGTGTTGGGGGGGAGAATCTACTGATGGTTATTGTTATTCCAGGAATTTGACTTTGAGGTAATCGTCAAACCAGGAAAACTAAATGCAGGCCTTGACCACCTATCATGGATCACAAATGGAGAAGAACCCACAATATTAGAAGACAACTTTCCGGATGTACAACTATTCTCGGTACAAATTGTTGATGATTACTTTGTAGAGATCATCCAATATTTGAGCACAGGTACCACACCACAAGAGTATACCACCATGTAGAAGAAGAACCTGGTAGTTCGTGCAATTGAATATCAACTAATCATAGGACATCTATATAAAATGGGCATAGATAAAATTTTACGAAGATATGTGCTGGAGCATGAATGACCACAGATTCTATCAGAAGCCCATGAGGGGTTGGCAGGAGGACATTACGCAGGAAAATATACTGCGCAGAAGGTACTTCGTGCAGGACTATGGTGGCCAATGATCCATAGGGATTCGAAATAATATTGTCCGGCATGCGATGTCTGTCAAAGGGTAGGCAAAACCAATAGAAGGGATGAGATGTCATTACGTCCGCAAGTGACACTATAGGCATTTGATAAATGGGAAATAGACTTTGTGGGACCTATTAACCCACTAGCGAGAAGAACAGGGGAAAGATACATCATCACCACGATGGAATACCTAAAAAGATGGGTGGAATCCGCACTAGTAAAGGACTGTAGAACAGAGACCGCTGCACACGTTTTATTCGAACAAGTAATTACTAGGTTTGGGTGCCCAAGAGTTCCAATGAGTGATCAAGGCACACATTTCATAAATAACACCATCCGCACAATGCTCAAAGAATTTTAAGTTCACCACTAGAAAAGCATATTGTATCACCCACAGGTGAATGGCACAGTAGAAGCCTTCAACAAAGTTCTAGAGAATGCATTGACAAAGATCTGTAACGTCAACATAGATGACTGGGACCTCAAAGTACCATCAATATTATGGGCATATAGGACGACATGAAATAATTTGACAGGCCAAACACCATTTAAACTCGTCTATGACCAAGAAGCAGTAGTACCATTGGAATTTTTAATACCCAGCTTACGCGTAGCCGCTATCACACAAATGACAGAACGCGATGCAATACAAGAAAGGTTGCATCAACTATTAGTAATGGAGGAAGACCGAATCCTGGCAGGATTCCATCAACAAGTGCAATATGCCATAGACAAATCATGGCATGACCGACACATTAAGAAGAAGACTTTCATAGAAGGCGATCTAGTATTGCTCTACGACAACAAATCGTTTCAGCACCCACGAAAGATGAGAATGCATTGGCTAGGACCATACGAGGTCAAGACGGTAATAGAAGGTGGAGTTGTATAGTTAAGAGATATAGCAGGCGCAGACCTTCGAGGAATGATCAATGGGATCTGAATGAAGCTGTACAAAGACACGACCACCCATCGCGCAGTAAAAAAAACAAAACAAAACAAAACAAGAAGCCATGAAAAAGTGACAGGAATGCAGAGTGGGAGAAATTTTTGGGAAGCTTCCAAACACCATGGAGGGAAATGAACTCCCAACCACAAGGAAGATCGACCAGATTGTGCAGGAAATTGCGCAATACCAGAAGGAGATCAAGGATCTCCAGGAACAACTAACACCAACAAATCCACCAACAGTAAAGGAGAAAAGGAGGCAGGCAACAACAACACAAATGCAGGAGATGGAGAAACAGGTTAGCAAAGCAGCTAACTTGTTCGACAAAGCAGGGCAACTTTGGACAAGACTGGAGGAGGATCCATAGGTTCAACACTAGGACAAGGAAGAGGAAAAGATTAATGCAGTGATCCAAGAACTCAAGCAGAAGCAAAAGATCATACTGATCCTAGAACGCGTAAAGGGGATGCAAGAGTTGAAGAAGATGCACACAGAACTCATCACTGTGTAGAAACAAAAACAGGAGCGACATGCTCAAATAGAACCATTACAGGTACGGGTATCATAAGTACTCGCACAAGCAGAAGCAGATAGAGCACAGATGGCATAGACCCAGGTAGATGCATAGGACTACTGAGCGACGAAGTGGTCGTTTAGGTTGTCGAAACCATTAAGATGAGGACTGCGCAGGCACTGACAACAACAGTAGAGCTAAGGGAAAAGTTCCAGATGATCACTGAGGAGATCGATGCAGCTCCAAAATATTAGGTGACTTGGGAGGAGTCACATGTCAGTGTTGGGGGCCTGTTGACAGTAGGCCAAAATGGGAAAGAAAGCATGCATGAAGAAGAATGACAGCTGGAAGAGAAATCGTGGGAAAGAAAGCGTGCATGAAGAAGAATGAAAGATGGAAGAGAAATCATGGGAAGGGGAGCATGCATGAGGAAAGAGAGAACTAGAAAGAAGCACAACACGCATGCATGCAAGAGGGAGGCGACAACTGGAAGGAAGTAGCGAATTCATGTGAAGAAGGAAGACCTAACAACATAAGAGTTAGGGTTTTTGGTAAGAGTTTTTGTGTAAACAAATGAAGAGCCTGATAGATATAAATATAGGAAAGTAGGTATCAAAGAGAGGTTAGATTGAGGGTAGGTTGGTTCGAGAGTTAGAGATTTCAGAGATTCATAAGTTCATATATTTTTCCAGCGCTGAGCTTCCATTTTATGTAATACGTTGATAAGGGATTACTTGTAATGAAAGAGCTAAGCAAGAGGTAGACATCGAGGATCAGATCGCAGGATGAGGAGCCTAGTGTGATTTAGTTCACCTCGTAGAGATCTTCCCGATCTGAGAATAATTGTAAGCGCGATGCCCAAGAATTATAGAACTATCATAATAAAAGAGCAAAGAGACAAATCTTTGTGGACGTAGACCCGAGAGGGGGTGAACCACGATAATACTTGTGTAATGTGATGAATGCATGCATCTCTCTGCTTACTGTTGTTAGTTAGATACTAGATGCGATGAATGGATGAGTTATTATACTGTTTAGTTCATTTATGTTGCACTGTTTAATTCCGAAGGTCAAATAACAGTAATTTGTAATACAGTTAATAACTAGTGGCCGAGAATGCAGACCCTCTATCTCCTACTCAATTCTAGACTGTAAATGCATGAGTCTTATAACCACCCATTAAATCTATCTTGGGTGAGACTACACAGTGCATTCTGTGTGCTGTGTTGCCTTCTGGTTCACCAGAAGGGCCGATAGTCTTAGGCTTTTTTGGTACCCTGAAAGATACGAACCCCAGGTCTAGAGTGCAGAGTTTCTGGGTAGGTTAAGAAACCAACAGAGACCCATGCATAGGTCGACTGGTATGAGAACCATAAGGGAATATACATCCCTAGATCGGGTCCTCTATCCCTTGTGGAAGTTCACTGGTTTTCAATGGGTTAAAACGAGATTCAACTCTAACCCAACAAGAGCATTTTTCCTTTAATAAAAAACCTTGCTAGTTGTCCGTTCTCCAAGTTGAACTGGTAATTAAGATAGGGGTGACCACTAAAGGAAGACATAACCTCTTTGAAGCGATACCTTCAAAGCCAAGAGTCGTTAAGGGCACACATGTCAGTTGCAACCAAATAACAAGTAGTATATGGAAAGGGACCTCGATGCGACCCACGACTTTCAAAAACTTGGTATAACGACGAGCCTCATCCATTTGTTCCAAGAACGGAGATGATATCGGGTTAAGGTTGAAATCAAGAGAAAACTTAAGAGGTTAAGGCACTCTAGTGATAGGAGTCCCGTCACTTTTGTAGCTTAAGGTAAAACTTTTAGTCGAGCAAGGCCAAGGCTTGGTTTTCAAGGGAGGCAGTGAGTTTTCCATATGAACAATCAATAAAGTATTTAGTTTCTCCTTTTCTTTAAGTTTCCCTTTTTCTTTAAGTTCCCCCTTTTATTTAAGTTTCCCCCCTTTTTAACTAAGTTCATAATAGCAAGTTTAGAGAAAAACAACAATTTACCCCTTTAATAATTAAACCTTCATTAAAATTTTTACTTTAATTATTAATGCTTGAATTTTCTTTACCCCCTTCTGGTTACATGTCCATTTAGTTTTTTTTTGTTCACATAATCTACTTAGACCTAGGTTTTAAATTCACTAGGCTTAGCGAAAGTTCTTAAGGGAAAAAATTTGTTATTAACTTCACTCATACCATCATTCATTTTTAGGTCGACCAGGTCCTAAGGAGGCATAGTTTCTAGGTACTAGGTTTATTAACTTACCATAGTTAAAATCACGATGTGCCCTTCAGGATGCACTACGTGCTCCAAGGGTGCCACTTGCCTCCATTCTGGTTTTATTTGCGTGCCATGCCCTTCAAGACGCACTACTTGCTCCAAGGGTGTCACTCGCCTACATTTCGGTTTTATTTGCACGACGTGGCCTTCAAGACGTACTACGTGCTCCAATGGTGTCACTTGCCTCTTGACTGAATTTGGTAGATTTCAAACCCCTGGAGTCAATACTCCATCAAGTGACCTTATGGGAGTCAATACTCGTTGTTGTTGAGCTTCTAACAAATTTAATCCCAATTTTAATGCAATTTTGAAAGTATTTACCTAAAACTCAATGGGGCGAAGTACCTCCTTTCCATATACCAGTTCATAAGTTGTGTTAACAATAACATTTTTCCATGTAGTTCTATATGCCGACAAGGATTCTGGAAGTTCCTTCGCCCAATCTGTAGAAGTTGAGATTGAGTTAATTGAGATGGTGGTGGAAGTGATAAAAATGTTCGCGCAGGTATTCTGGATTTGATTGATATTGCTGTTGTTGGGGGTAATTTTTTTTAATACAATCTCTTTGGCTGAATCAGATGTTCGATCAATACCTCAAGGTGTCCTCATGACTCCAGAGTAAGCGACCCTCATTGGAATGAAACATTTTCTAATGGTGAAAAACTCCTTGTTTTCCACCATTAAATCTAACCATTTTGAGTTATTATATTATATTATAATATATATTATATATTTACAAAAGTATAAAATTGATAGAGAGTAATTAATTTAATTAGATTTAATAATTAATATATATACATTTATATGAGTTTAATCTTTTTATTATATATTTATAAAAGTATAAAATTAGGAGAGATGGAGTATTTTAATTAAATTTAATAATTTAATACTAAAATATGTTAGTCACGTGAGTAGCCATGGGAACATGGAGCATTTAACTGAGTTGAAAGATATGTATTTATTTTAAGAAAGGTAATTGTAGAGTAAAAGTATTATAAGGAAGTAATGTTATTATCAGATAWAAATCTTTGKCTTTTTGGGTAAGTGTCATTTAATCAAAATTTAAATTAAAAAAATATTAAGAATTAAGTGATGTGGTTTAAGTTATGTATTTATAATCATATTAAGTGATGTGGTTTAAGTTATGTATTTATAATTATATTTATTAATCAAAATTTAAATTAAAAAAATATTAAGAATTAAGTGATGTGGTTTAAGTTATATATTTATAATCATATTAAGTGATGTGGTTTAAGTTATGTATTTATAATCATATTAAGTGATGTGGTTTAAGTTATGTATTTATAATCATATTAAGTGATGTGATTTAAGTTATGTATTTATAGTCATATTAGTGAATTCATTAGGACAAAGAGAATATTAATATGGAAAGAAATTTCAATATGTTATATGTTATTGTAATGGTAAAACTTGTAATTATTTTAAATATTTTATAGATAAAAATCTTAAGTTAAAATGGTAATACAAGACAACTGGTAGATGACATCACAAGTGGGACATGCCGATAAGATATGGAATCACCAATATTAATGCATGGCAACACAAGTCATAGAGGGGCCATAAGGTATGTAATCATAAATATTAATACACGACAACACATCTTATAGAGGGCCTATAAGGTATGACATCTAAACCGCCAATGACATGGCTTTGTGGTGAGGGTGAATATTGTCACATCAACCTAAGTAATTGCTAAAAAGTTAATTAAGAACTTTAGTCAGAAGCATATATTTGTTTACCATCTAAAGTTTCTTCATTTTTCTTAAATTTTATCTACAAACAACCACCAATATAAAAGAAATAATTATCATTTTCCACACTATATTTAAGAAAAATAAAATCTTTAAAAACTCTAAGAGAAAGCCTTCAATACCATTGGTATAAAATCAATTATTTTAATTAAAAAGAACATACTAAACGAATAACGTTTCTCATAATATTT
>JASDQU010373119.1:8588-21196 GCA_032191745.1 Picea mariana
GGACTTTCAATAAAGGCAATAAGCTGGCAGATCATATCGACAACGATTGGGTAATCGAGATCCTGCAGTTGCACGAAATTTAGCGTCAAAGGTCCCAAATCGCGAGGTCCATCCTAGTTGTTGGTGATACGAAGGACATGTGGTGCGCGATCAGTGTTTCATGGTTTCGCGAGATGGAGCAGTCAAGGAGCAAGTCATTAGAACTCACAAAATGAGAAATCACGATAGGATCGTAGTCATTGATCAAAGAAGAGAGATGGACTGTTGGATCAGCTTTTTGCGATTTCACGAGTCGAGAAAGTAAGAGGGAAGAGTTTTGAAGATTCGTGAAGCACGATATCCCAAAGTGTCGATGTCGTCTGGGTCGTCTGATCAAAGGGGACGCGTTTCACCTGATCCGAGTGTTGTGATTTCGCGACTCAGAGGTTTGAGTATAGAACACAGCATGAGTTCGTGAAACGCGAAATCGTGATGCACTTGAAATAAGCACGAGGTCATGGCCCGAAGTCACGTGGGGCAAGGAAAAGAGTTGTGCCAAAGAACCAATGCGCTCGAGTTGGTCACAGAGAAAGATCTGTGGGGTCTTGAGGTGCCAAAATTGACTCAAAGGAGTCGTGAGCTTGCCTGGAACATTCATGGGTGTTAGGTCTCGCCCTAATCCCTATGAAAGCAGTTAATGAAGACGGGGAAGGTGGTTGAAACCTCGGTTCACCACATAAATGGAAAGCATGAAAATCTGTTCGTGGAAGGCATACTGTCAGCCGAAAGTTCCTTTGCCATGGATTTTCTGATGAAGCCCATACTCATCCGATCTTGCGTCTGACAAAAGAATACAAGTATAGCCTGACAGAAGAGGATGCAGATGCCAAGCCTTGAATGCATGACTAGAGAGTGCGTCTGAAGGGAGCGACTTGTTTTGGGTATAAATACTCAGTTTTGATATTTTGTTAGGGTCGATGGTAGAGAAAAGCTACCGATTTGTAAAGTTTTAATGAAGCTCCTGGTTCCTAGTTATGTGTTGTAGCATGAGACTTCTTGTTTAATAATAGTCAGCCTTCTTACTCCATCTTATTTCCCTCTAATGCTGAAAGAGTTCATGATTGACTGATTCACTTGAATTATTGTGACTGCATTACGATGAAAGTTTGATTATAGTGTTGTTATAATTCCTTTCAGTTCTTTGAGATTTGAATTCAAGAAGTTCTTGCATTTAAATTGTTCCTCCTTGGCCTATTGAAAGACCTGATGTTCTCGGCAGACCTATACATTTTCTCACCGAAGTATTCCTCTTACTCACCCTTACTACAAATTAATGTCTGAAGTTAAACTAAGACCTCACATGCTCCTGCATACCAGTCCAGTTTTCTGAGTTGAGATGATATTTTCCTGAGACTGCGCCCATTTGACCTTTTTATAACCTACCTGTGACATAAATCTCTGATGGGTATCGGGCTTGCCTTTCCCACAATCTGAAGGGAGAACTCTGGTTCTAACACACTGACACTGACATGGATAGGAGTTCTATCTTCTGTTCCTGCCCTTGGGCCTCTCGTCTTCCTCTCATACATTGTGCACAGGATTTCCTCAATCTGCTCCACAGCTCGGAGATCCTCTACCTCTTCTTCATCACTTGTCAAACCCTCTCTCTTTGTTATGGCTCTCTCCTTATTATTCATCTTATATTGGTAGGGTACTCCACTGCGCATTTTTCCAGTTAATGCCATGATCTTCTTTATTTGATCTTCCTCCATCGTGATTGGGTCCAAGGCCTCCTCCTTCTTTCCTTTATCCATCTCTTCTTCCATTTCTCCAGCTCTTGTCAGTGCTTCCCCCCTTCCCCCATTCACACAGGGAAGTTTAGTTGTATAAATCCATATTCATTACACCTTTGTTATACAGTAAGATATTTATGGAAGTATACAGCGATCAAATATACCTTCCTCTCAATCCTCTTAGAAACTCTTTCTCTCCTGTGTTGTAAGACTTCACAATGTCTACTGCAAATTCTATGATAAATCCTACAACAATATTGTCTAACCAGAAATATATTTTGCATGTGAATTTGTTATCAACTTGCTGTAACTCCATGATCTCCACAAGATTCGACTCTAATTGTCTGATCTGATTTGTCGCGTGGTTGTCTTTCAACCTCAATATCCACTCCTGCAACACATGTGAGAAATCACGGAAAAATACTTCATGCAAGTCGCTAAACACGTATTTGTCCAGGTATTTGTACGGTGTTATTTTAGTGTTTCTTTTGTCTTTCTGCGCAAACTCGGGCTCCTTTGTCTTCAACCAGATTTCGATCTCTGCCTTCATTGGATTCCACGGACTAAACAACCCCTTCTATACCTCCATTTTTTGTGTGCTTCTTTCACGGATCCCACTCACTCAATCCCTTACAGTTTCGGCTGACAATGGAACCATTTGTTGGTTTTAACTCTCTCTTTCTACCTCTTGGGCTGACCCAGGTTCAGATCTAAACAAGCTTCCAACAAATCCCTCTAAAACTATCAGCCCTCCTGGTAAACTAGAAGGCAACACAGCACACAGAGTCTATTGTGCAGTCTCACTCGAGATAGTTCTATGGGTGACTGCAACGCTCAAGTGCTTGCAGTCTGGGAATGAGTGGGGATATGGGATTTTACTTTGTGATCTTCATTTATTTACTATCTCATCCATCTAGGTTTAATATTGTTGTTCTTTATCCATGCATGTAAATCAACAGATCTAAATACTCCATCAAGAAATTTATCTAAGATTTTACCATGAACAGAAAAGACATAAACACTAAACAATTCACATAACACATGATCTACCGTGGTTCACCCCTTCCTGGGCTACGTCCACAAAGATTTGGCTCTCAAGATCTTTTATTGTGGTTCTACAATATATCGCGTTACGTGCACTACAGTCTCTAGTCTTACAATCACTATAGGCTCCTTGATCCCTGTAATGATAACTAGATCGCACCAAGCTCCTCATCCTACGATCTAACCCTTGGGATCAAGCTGCTTGACTCTCCTCTAGCTCAATAGCTTACAAAAAGTTACAGATCTTATGATATATTTTTCATTTATGAAAAACATTCTTCCTTTTCATGCTAGCACCCCCCTCACATAGACCTCCTAGGTGCTTATTTATACATATTCTTGTCTTATCAACCATTACAATATCTTACAAAAAACCTAACCCTAATGTAGTTAAGTTTCCCTGCATGCATGTTGATCCCATGGATCAAATTTTTCTCAAAAATCAAAGTGCTCAGAATTGCTTCAAAACAGACACATGCGTAGGCCTCATCCTCACGATCCCAATGCAACTTGAACGGGTTCAAACGGGCGTCGTATGATTGAGATATCTTGTTCTGTTCATTTTTTCAAACATGCAAAATTTTTTTGACTGTGCAATCTGTACAATTCGTACAGTGGTGATGTGGCAGCTGACTATACAGTCCATACGACCTTATAGTGATGTGGCAGATGAGTTGGCATGTTGACTGGGCAGGCTCTGTGGTAGACAAGTGGATGAATCTGGTGTTGACATGTGTCATTATTTTGGCAAGTGGTATGGTGCCATGTGGCACCTCGTCATTGGTTTACAAGTCAAAATGTAATGGAGTCTAAGGGGGTCGAACACGAGACCTCCAAGGTTGACAGAGCTCTAACGTAGACTGGGCTACCATCCCACCTACATGTGTTTCTTAACCATATAGTCCGATTTAAATATTTGAATTGGAGTTAAGGTTTGGTCGGTGAACTAAAGGGTCGAGGCTAGGCCCCAGCCCCCGGTTCTTACCACATAACACATGACCACATTTCATAACCTTTGGCACGAGGTTTGCAATGTTTATCCCCCTAGTTAATACAACGCGACCACACCATACAACCAGTGGCACGGAAAACACATAGCCCCGGTCACATGAATTGCTACCATACGACCACACACCTTAGCCCAATGGAGCTAGTTGATGGTGCACGCAGTAGTTAGGTCGTTGGCCACATGGGGCCATACAACTGAGTTCTTCGCCAAGGTTTGGGGGGCGACGCAAATGGTCCTATAATTTCACCCATTTTGCGGGAATCGTTGCATATGCTGGGTTTTGGCACGGAAAACACACAGAGGCTGAGTTAGTCAGACAGAGGGTGCAATTTGGTGAGCAGGTACAGCAAGCTTGAAGGGGAAAACTTCGAGGAGGTGTAACTTCTTCATTTTTTGGCCAAACCAGGTGCCGAAAAATCCCAGCGAGGGGTTTTTGAACGTTTTGGAGCCATTGGAGCCATCTATTTTGTACTTTGAGCACTGTAAAAGCACTTTTTAAGCATAATGAAAATGATCCACAGGAAGCTGGACTAGGAGATGTAGGCCAAGAGAGGGGTGAACTCCTTTTTCATTTCTTTTGTTATGTGTTCATTTTTTATTGTTTTTATATTCCTAATATGTTGATCATGATTAAGTAAAAACTCTTAAATTTATGTGTTTAGTAACTTGATCCAATTACCCAAACACATACCATGTTTACACTTGCAATTTAAAAAAGACAAGTCATCTTCATTTTCAAATCTGTTGGAAACAAACCCATTTCAATTTCAGATCAGTTGGTATCAGAGAATAGGTTTTTGAAGGCTTGATTTTTTGCAAGTGTTTTGTTTTTATGATGTTTACAAGGTTGAATCTCACAAGAGGAGAAGGTCAACTTGTAGATCCAAGTTCTCAACTGTCAAKAAGGAGAACTATCAAATYACCTCAAGCTTCAAGGAGATATTCACCAAGTATGGCTCATGAGGAGAKTCATGGAAYTCTTCCTTCAGAGGAGGAAACTTTCAKAAAAWATTTCTATGATWTGACTGAGATGGTGAAAGTTTTGTTTGAAGAAAGAAATGCAAGATTGCAAGGTGAAAGCTCCAACCCTTTAAAGGGAAATGGAGACACTGGTGATAAAACTCCGAAGGGAAATGGAGGGAATGGTGATTCTCCACCTCCTTCACCTCCATCTTCTACCTCTTCTACCATTTCACAACCACATCCAAATTCTCCAAACAAACATGGTAAAACTCCTTTACAAACTCCTTTGCTAAAGCTTGATATTAAGTTTGAATTGCCAATGTACAATGGAGAGGTAAATGCTAAGAAATTGGATAATTGGATTCGTTAGATTGAAGTGTATTGTAGGATACAAAGAATCACAGATGATGAAACTAAGATTCAACTTGCTTCTTTAAGATTGGACAATGAAGCACTCATTTGGTGGGAAGCCAAAACTCAAGAGGACATGAAGAAACATGGTAAAGTTTTATCCTCTTGAAATGATTTTATTGTTGCAATTAAAAGGCAATTTTATCCATTAGTATACATGCAGAAAGCTATTATGGATTGGAAAAACTTTAGGCAAGCTAAAGGGAAAGATGTGCGAAGCTTCACTCAATAATTTAGGAGAAGATCTTTGGTTTTGGGTATAGATTTGTCTTCTCAAGAAACTTTAATGAAATACATTGGAGGTTTGCATAGCTACTTCAGGCATACAATACTTATGTTTAACCCTTCAAATCTAGATGAAGTTTGTGTGYAGGMAAMTCATTTAGAGGCAAGAGGAAGGAATGAACCTCAAGAGGGCAGCAAGAAGTCTTTTAATAATGGAGACRAGGGAAAGAGGAAGTTTGAAGGAAATGGAAAGAAAAATGCTTCAGTCAAGAAAGAGAGAGAGAAACTCTCATGTAAACATTGTTCAAWGGATGGCCATGATGAAGACCATTGTTGGAAACTTCATCCTGAAAAGAGACCCAAAAAGTTCAACAACAAAGAGAAACCAAACATTGTTGCAACTGTACAACAAGATTTAGGATCTTATTCAGAAGATGAAACAAAAATCACAGCCATGGGTTTTCAAGGTAAGAATTCTATTGCAAGTACTAGTTCTTCCAGTAGTAGTAGCCTTAATGAAACTCAACATGAAAAAGAAAGAATAGAGCTTTTTCACATAAGGGTAATTTCAAAACATACCAAGATATATACTCTCTTTGATACAGGATCACAAACAAACCTCATTTCTGAAGACATTGTCAAGAAATTGAATTTGGAAACTACTCCATATCCTAAAACTTACCCTCTAGGATGGATATGTAGCAATGCCAAATTGCATGTGACAAGAAGGTGTAAACTTAGATTTTCCATCACTGCAAACTATATAGATGAGGTAGAGCTTGGTGTTATTCCATTGGATATTTGTGGTATTGTGTTGGGAAGCCCATATTTATATGATAGGAAAGACATCTTTCATCGTCATGAGAACAAGTATCATTTGTTTAAAAATGGAGTTGAGTACATTGTTAGAGCGCATACAAAGAAGATGAATTTGTCACTTACAAATGTTGGACAAAGGAAGAGACTAGTCAATGCTAGTAAGAACCTTGTACTTTTGATGATTAAACCCAAAGAAAATGACGAAGAAGAATTTTTCCAAGGATGTGATGCAAAGATACAATCTGATTTATATGAGGTTGTTAACGAAAATGTTGAGATGTTTCAGGGACCAAGGGGATTGCCTCCTAAAAGGGGTATCCAACATGAGATTCTGTTGCAGCAAGATGGTCCTCTTCCAAAAATTGACATGTACAGGATGTCAGTCATGGAGAATGTTGAAAACATAAAACAAGTCCAAGAGTTGCTTGACAAAGGGGTCATCAAACCAAGTACATCGCCATGCAGGTCACTAATTGGTTTGGTACCAGAGAAAGATTGTATATGGCGTATGTGGGTAGATTTCAGAGCCTTGAACAAGACTACAAATATGATTGTTGAAGGAGGCACATGGAAGAAAGATTTGAAAGCAAAGAAAACTCTATTGCATGCCTTGACAAGCTATGTATTCCACTTGGTGATAAGGTATAAGAAAGACATTTATGACAAAGTTGTCGATATGCTTACTAGGCCTATTGTTAGTGCTTCATTATTTTTTAAGCATAATCTTATTATGCATGAGAGTTATTTGGAACAATATGCTTTAGATGTTGATATCAAAAAAATTTATGCAACTTTATGTTGTACTAACCAAGTTGAGGAATTGGATTCCTATATGCATGGTAAACTTTTGTATCTTGGCAAGCTATGTTTTTCACAAGGTGAAAGAGACAACATGGTAAGGGAAGCACATTCTTATCTTGTTGCTGGCCATTTTGGTGTAGGCAAGACGGTGGCTAGTTTGAAAAGCAATCATCCTAAGTTTTGGGATGAGCATCTACACTACTTTCAGCATGCTTATAACCGGGTTAAGCATTCATTGACTCAGACACCTCCATTTGTAGTATGTTTTGGCTATTTTCCAAAATCTCCTTTAGATTTTATATTTGGGAAAGATGTGGCTATTGATGGTTATAGTGATGTTGACAAGGCCAAGAAGTTCATAGACCATGTTCAGATTCCATCAATTGAATATTTTCTTTCATAATTGCATGAAGATGCAATCCTTGACAGGAAGACAAGGTCTTCAAAGCGAGGGAATGTTGATTACCTTCCTATTGGTCTCAAAGGCACCAGTCCAAGCAAGGCTGGATGGATTGAGGTTAGAAAGGTGAGGTAAATGTACCCTCATCTTCAGATTGACTAAAAGTAGTCTTTTGGAGGTCCAAAAGCTTCCCAATGAGGAGGAGTGATCCAGTGGATCAAATTTTGCTCAAAAATAAAAGTGCTTGGAATTGCTTCAAAATGGACACATGTGTAGGCCTTGTCCTCACGATCCCAACGCAACTTGAATGGGTTCAAGCAGACCTTGTATGAGTGAGATATCATGTTCTGTTCATTTTGCCAAACATGCAAAATTTTGCTGACTGTGAAATCCATACAGTCCATATAGTGATGATGTGGCAGATGAATGTACAGTCCATATGACCGTATAGTGATGTGGCAGATGAGTTGGCATGCTGACTAAGCAGGCTTTGTGGCAGACAAGTGGACGAATCTGGTGTTGACATGTGTCATTATTTTGGCAAGTGGTATGGTGCCATGTGGCCCAGCCATGGGTCACCACGTGGCACCCTATCATTGGTTTACGGGTCAAAATGTAAAGGAGTCTACGGGGGTCGAACCCGGGACCTCCAAGGTTGGCATAGCTCTAACGTAGGTCGGGATACCAACCAGCTTATAGGTGTTTCTTAACCATATAGTCTGATTTAAATATTTGAATTGGAGTTAAGGTTTGGTCGACTGACTAAAGGGTCGGGGCTAGGCCCCAGCCCCTGGTTCTTCACACATAACACATGACCACATTTCATAACCTTTGGTGTGGGGTTTGCAATGTTTATCCCCCCAGTTAATACAATGCGACCACACCATACAACCAGTGGCGTGAAAAATGCATATCCCCGGTCATATGAACTACTACCATACGATCACACACCTTATCCCGGAGGAGCTAGTCAATGGTGCCCGCAACAGTTAGGTTGTTGGCCACATGGGGCCATACAACTGAGTTCTCCATCGAGGTTTGCGGGCCGACGTAAACGGTCCTACAATTTTTCCCATTTTACGGGAGTCATTGTGTGTGTTGGGTTTTGGCATGGAAAACACACAGAGGTTGAGTTAGTCAAACAGAGGGTGCATTTTGGCGAGCAGGTACAACAAGCTT
This sequence comes from Picea mariana, assembly GCA_032191745.1. Lineage (NCBI taxonomy): Eukaryota > Viridiplantae > Streptophyta > Pinopsida > Pinales > Pinaceae > Picea > Picea mariana. The sequence continues at coordinate 17,212 of JASDQU010373119.1, forward strand.
GAAGGGGAAAACTTTCAGGAGGTGTAACTTCTTCATTTTTTTGGCCAAACAAGGTGCTGAAAAAGCCCAACTAGGGGTTTTTGGACGTTCTGGAGCCATTGGAGCCATCTATTTTGTATTCTGAGCACTGTAAAAGAATTTTTTAAACATAATGAAAATGATCCAAGGGAAGTTGGACCAGGAAATGTAGCCCAAGAGAGGGGTGAACTCCTTTATCATTTGTTTGTTATGTGTTCATTTTTCATGGCTTTTATATGCCTGATATGTTTCTTATGATTAAGTACAAACTCTTAAATTTATGTGTTTATTAAGTTGATCCAATTACCCAAACACATACCATTTTTACACTTGTAATTTAAAAGAGACAAGTCATCTTCATTTTCAGATCTGTTGGAAACAAATCCTTTTCAATTTCAGATCACATGCCTTGCATTCTTTCCTCCCACATGTTGCTTTTATTTCCAGCTGTCTTTATCCCACTTAGTACTTTTCTTTCCAAAAATAGCATTTTCCCCAAAATAGGCATGTGCCCAACACAAAGTACATATGTTAAGCTATGTTACATCTCTGTTTCAAAAAAAAAAAAATCGCTAAACTACGTATTTGAGTATATTATTAATTTGTCATCTTCTCCAGTCTTTGCAACCATTCCTACACTTGCATGCAAATAATTTGGAGAAACATAATAGGTTGTTCAAGATTTGTTTCAAAATTATAAAATCCCTTTATCAAAAAACGAAAAACCAAGTGAATAAATCCCATACTTTGAAAAGACTGCATGTAATATCCATCTTCCTAAGCTTATACTTCCCAACCTTAGCCATCATTAAACTTTATCATTGAACATTCAGTGAAGTACTATTGATTTATGTTTGCATGCAATTGATAGTATGTTACATGTTTGGGATGTTTGATATATGGAGAATATCTATGGTTGTGCATATTGCTAGATGAGATTCTTTAACAAAGGTTCACGTGGATATAGAAGAGGACAAGGGAGGAGACCTATTGTCATTTGGAAAGAAGGGAGGAACAAGAGGATGAGGTTTTATGTTCATTTTGATGCAAATTCTGATGAGTTCAACCAACTAGCACAAATGGGGCATCTTTTTCCTAGGTGGGAAAGATTTACCTCGACCATTCATCCCTGCTAAATCCCCCTTGCAGCCTCATCCCAGCATAGAAGACATCCCTCATGCTCATCCAGGCCATGTCAATGATGGGTGAGGGGAAAACCTAAACAAACCTACCTTTGGAATTGCCAATTGTCCAAGCAGACATAAGAAACCACATGTGTCAATCATTTCCCTTATCGCTACTTCTACTAATTCATTTTCTCAAAACCAACCATGCAATGAGATTAAGTCTTCCTCACTAAAGCTGCTAGTAAATGAAAAAGGAAAAAAAAACCTCGGGTTAAATCCACTAGAATTGAGTCTTCCAAGTTTGTCTCTGCTCACTCAAACGCAGACACTAAGAAAACGAAAGTAGATAGCAGGAGGTAGATTTCACATATGGACATGTTCCCGAAATTGTCTCTGTTAGATTACTAAGAGGGGGGGTGAATCAGTAATAGAGATTTTTAATCCTTTTAACCACAGTATATGAGTGTTATTTATCTTTATGATCAATATATCATTATCATCCAATAATTTCAGAGTAAATAAACCATGAACAAATGAGAAATCATACACATACACAGTACACCAGTATTTTTAACGTGGAAACCCAATGCAGGGGAAAACCGCATAATGTTTTTTCTTATTTGTCTTTAAGAATTACATTCATTGGAAGCACCAACTTCCTTTGTTTTCCAATTGCAACTAGAAGGAGGCTCTGACCCCCTATTTTTAGGTTACAACATGAGGGAATCTCCAACTCCCCAATTCTTTGGCTACAACCAGAAGGAGGCTACAACCCCCTATGTTCTCTGGCTACAACCACCTATCCTTGCCCCATCCAACAACCCTGAAATATAAGTGCCAAATGCAAAAACTGAATATGTCACTGTCACAACCTATTATGTCAAATATGTGACTGTATACTCATTAAACAATATGATCTGATCACATATACCTCAAACATTATACCACAAGTCTGTACCTCAAACCATGTGCTAGAACCTAATTGTTATACAACCTCTATCTGTACCAATAACTTTAGCAACATACCTCAACCAAAAGCCCTCAAACATGAACCAATACTAAACTTCAGTATATGTGCCTCAGATCAACTCTACAGCAAGCCCTAAACTTCCAAGAGGGCATCCAATAGATTTACAAGGAAAACCCTCAACCGGACTCATAAATTCAACACTACAAATATGAAAACCATACCTTTTTCTTCTTGTAGCATTCTATTGTCGCGGTTTGCTGCCGCGATTCTACTATCGTGAATCTGTTGCCGCGATTTTTTTTGCCGTACTTTTTCTGCCGCGATTTTCCTGCCGCACTTTTCCTGCCACGATTTTCCTGCCACACTTTTCCCATCGCAGTTTTTATGTTGCACTTTTCCTTCCGCACTTTTTCTACCGCACTTTTCCTTCCACATTTTTCCTGCCGCAATTTTTCTACCTCACTTTTTCGGCTGCATTTTTCCTACCGCGGTTTTTTTGCCTCACTTTTCTCTATCAATAATACATGCCCAAATAACCTTTCATAAAATAGATATTCAATAGGTGTTAATGGGAGAGCCTTTCTCTCTTATTTATACTTCCATGTAGCTTCCTCAAGGGGTTACCTTCTAACCAACTTAACCCACTTTCCTTATTTTAGGGCTAACCCACTTCTAACCACTTATCCACTGCTAACTCACTTTGCTACAAATAGTAAATTCTCCACTCCTAGTTGCAACTAAATTATTATTTAATTAATTTCTTTTGCAACCACTTTGACTTATCCATAAATAGTAAAATCACCACTTCTTGTTGCAACACTTTATTATGTAAATAATTTCTCTTTACAACCACTTCGACTACTTTAGTATTTAAATAATTTCTCTTTACTCACAACTTCTTGTTGCAACTAACTTTTCTATAATTAGTTAATTCATAACTTCTTTTACTTTAACTAACTTATTGTTTTAACCACTTTATTATTTAATTTGTTTCTTGGTGCAACAACTATACCCTTGATTAACTCCTAGTTACCATCAATTTTACTAGTACACTTCTTCTAGGAGCTTCTAGAATAATTGACTTATTTGACCTTCTAGGGGCTTCTAGATAACTCGTGAGGGTTCTCCAACTTCATATGGCCATAACTCTCTAACCGTGAGGAGTTATGTGGCGTTCCACATATCACAGGAAATGGCATGACATGTACTATCCATATAGAATAGTCTTACCTGCAAATATATTAAACTTCATGCCATTATACATAAATCAAGTTGAAGTCCCTTAATCATATTRTTCGGGCTACCAGAATTTGCTACCGGACTTGCTTCAAGGGTTGTCATCAATGTCAACCAACCCAATTAATCAACAGTCTCAGTGCTGATGCTTTTATTTTTATGGTCATTTTGATGGTATGCACTTGATTTTGACTGGATCAAACATTTTAAATTTTGACTTAAAGTTATAATGCTTATGGTTTTCATATATGCTATTGTCATGGTGTTCATATGGTTTTATATATGTTGTTTCAAGATATTTATTGGGAGTTACAAGAGGTACATGAATATGATGGGAGACATAAGTTTCTTTTATTTATGAGTAAAGTGGGACTCTTTCCTGTATTACATAAGTTATAAACATAATCCCTAAATTACTTTATTAATTAAAAGATTGGTTTCATGGATTCTACTTTTTCCTTTTTTCTTTGAAAATGCTCATTAAGTAAAAATAAAATAGTTGAAACCAAATCATTGTTGGAAAAGAATACAAAAAAGGAGAAAGAGAGATCAATTGAAGGGGGATTCATATGGGAGAGATATGTTAGAGCTTTGAGAGTTTTATGCACTTGATTATTTGTCACATCCATACTTA